>LPNX010558046.1:2348-23968 GCA_001517045.1 Pseudotsuga menziesii
CTCATACATACAAAATGAAAAGAAGAAGAAGCCAGTGAGAAAATGGATGGTTCCCGCGCGCCCTATGTGAGTTTTGGGTTTTTTTTTAACTAACTCGCCGTCGGTTAAGCTACGGTTCCGCACCCTATGTGTTTTTCGGCTTTCCTTTGGTTGTTTGAACGACCTTTTTGACCAACGCGCCGTCGGTTAAGCGACGGTTATGACAATATCCGTCGCTTAACCGACATGTGTGGCCACATTTACAAAAAAAAAATTATCTCTGTGATTTTTGGTAAGTTTAAAAGAAAAAATCCATGTGCCGTCGGAAGTAACCGTCGGATTTTGAATCGAAATGTAGTAGTGGCTGGAGGAAGATGATTCTCCACCGATGGTAAACAATACACTGTATAGACAATTGATTGGATGTTTATTGTATTTGACACATACTCGACCTGATCTTTGTTATGCAGTAAGTGTGGCTTCTAGATTCATGGATCAGCCTCATGAGATCCATTGGAAAGCAGCCAAAAGGATCCTTAACTTTGTTCAGGGAACAAGGACACATGGGATCTTCTATAAGGCAAAATCTGATCTTGATTTGATTGGATTTACTGACAGTGATTGGGTAGGTGATAGCATAGACAGAAAGTCCACTTCAGGGTATGTGTTCATGCTTGCAGAAAGTCCAATCAGCTGGTCAAGCAATAAACAGAGTGCCATTGCACTCTCATCTACAGAAGCTGAGTACATAGGAGTTGTTAATGCAGCAACTCAGTGTTTATGGCTGCAGGGTTTACTTGGAGAGTGTGGTTTCGAACCTGAGTACTCAACTACCATCTATTGTGATAACCAGAGTACCATTCAAATCTACAAAGATCCAGTTCAGAAGCAGAGAACCAGACACATTGAGATTCACATGCACTACATCAGAGAGCTTGTGCATGATGGCACCATTCACCTACTCTTCTGTTCATCTTCAGAACAAGTAGCTGATATCTTCACCAAAGCATTTTGTGAGAAGACCTTCAACAATCTCAAATCACTGTTGGGGATTGCTGATCATGCTGTAAAGGCATGAGTGGAGACAAGATTCTACAATTTTGTTTTACAGTCCATGTTTAAGGGAGGATTTTCCCAAGTTGGTTTTGCCTCTTTCCTTGGTTGTATGGACTTACAGTATGTAAAAGGGTGACTAAGCCTTGTTGCTAGGCCCTATATTTTTGATTTATTACTCATAAAGTTAGGCTTAAGGGGGGGTGTTAGAATAATCAACACATAGTTTACCCACTTAGACATTAATTCATTTATTTTTGTCTTATTTGCCTAGTTCATGTGTCCCACCTTGTGCAAGTTGCTAATTGCCTATCCATAGAGGTAAAACTTGCCATATTTGACCCATGTAGCACTTGGGAAAGCCTTAGGAATCAAATCTGCTTTATTCCTGGCCTCCTAGGCGCCTATCTGCTTTTTCTGCTTTACTGCCTGCTTTTTCAGTGTTTTAAGGCACATAGGAAAGCAAGACTAGGTGAGGTGAACTAGTTTTTTGTCCTCTTCATCCTCCACTCTTTTCTCCATGAAAAAGCATGTATGAGATTCCATTCCACTACTCTTTATCTTGCCCATGTGCCCTTTCCAATTCGTGAGCTCCATGACAGATTTGGGATCAGCTTTTTACACCTATGGGGGATTTGCCTATTTTGAGTAAGCCTGCTTTATGCTAGTTTTGGATGCCTCCTTTTGCATTAAACCTCTTGATGTATTCTATATATTCAGCAACCTATGTTATTACAAGGTTGGCTATTGTACACTCAGTTAATATAATTTTGTGTTACAGCTCCATATTCAGTCTCTCTTGTTAGCAATTTTGCATGATCAATTGATAATTGTTGTGGGTAAAATTAATCTATTGCTGGCCTGAATTTCTATAGGGTTTATGGAGTGCTTTTCACGGGGATGATGTACACTCAGGCCGACGCTCTTTATTCTGTCGGAATGTGTGTTGACACAATACTGTAATGGGATAGAAGTGCCGAAGGAGCTCTGTCCAAACTTAGCAAAAGAGTCGGCGCTATGTATTCATGGACGAAAGGAGTCGATGACAAGGGAAATTAAGAACACCCAATTTTAACCACTCATTTTTGGATTTTCTTGCTTCCATAGATGTTGATGTGTTTCTAATGCACATTTGAAATGCTTTGGCAGGAAGAAACATCCTGCACTATGGTGATCTAGAAGGAAAGTGAACATGAGTTGGATGATGTCCAAGCTGCAAATGACCCAGTAAATGTGAGAGAACTTCGGAAATGTGGGATGCTTAATTTCTTCAGGGTGTCCAAAATGAAGGCATATGTACACCTTCTAGAATACATAATTCATATGTGGGACCCATACCAACAACACTTTGTGGTTGGGACCCACACATTGAGCATAGACATAAAAGACATATATTTTCTGATCAGGTTGTCTCACAGAGGGAGACCAGTAGTTATGTTTGGCCCACAGGGTGGTGA
This sequence comes from Pseudotsuga menziesii, assembly GCA_001517045.1. Classification (NCBI taxonomy): domain Eukaryota; kingdom Viridiplantae; phylum Streptophyta; class Pinopsida; order Pinales; family Pinaceae; genus Pseudotsuga; species Pseudotsuga menziesii. The sequence goes on from LPNX010558046.1 coordinate 4,838, forward strand.
TCATTCACTGGATGACCTGATTGACCTGTATTGTTCGTTGGGGACACTTTCCTAAGGGGGAAAACTTCCTATCAAACAGATAGTAAATCGACCTTTGAGAATAATTGTCTACACTATCGGGAAGGTTGCAGGGACCAGGTCAGCCCATTTGACCACTAGGGAACACATGTTGTATGCCATAGAGTGTATGGATCCCACAATATTTAACTGGAGTGAAGGTTTGCTAGTTAATTTAAAGGACTATTTAAGCAAATGAAGATGGGGGGAACTAAATAAGTTTGGCTATGGGGAAGTAGTAGTATATTTATTCCTAGAGAGGGTACCACTGATGAGGCCTTAGGTATCCTTGAGCGGGATAGATGCCGAGGACCCTAGGATGGTTAGGTGGGTGAATGTCATGATCCTCCATGGTGGCGGAGTTTCAAAGGTTACATACAGATTGGTATTCTTTCATTAGATGTGAGGTGGTCAATTAATGATGATAGAAGACTATGCTTATGAGGGAATTTTTTTTTGTCATGACCCTAAACTTCCATTTTCAGAGGGGGAAGAATGGGACGATTTAGGTAAGAAATATGCTGCTAATTGTGTTTTTAATTTTTCAATTTTTATTTGATTTTTACGACGTAATTTTTAGATGTGCAAAAATGATTCATGCAGATATAGGGCCTTGTCGTCCAGTCAGAGCATCGCCCATTGAGAGGCGAGGAGTAGTCCGGGAGACAGAGATCCGCCACATAGAGGTGGATGAGGAGCTACAGGAGATCAAGGAGAACCTATAGTGCCTGACTATATGGATTCCAGAAATATCTACTGATGACTTACCTAGGCGATACCAGTGTCAGACTGTTGGGATTTGAGGACGTTTTGCGAGGCTACTCCGTAGAGTAGCTTAGGACATGTTTTTCTATCATGAGCATCGCCACAAGGATTAGTCTATAGAGGCTTCCTCATTTTTGTACTGTATTTATCCTGAAAGCTTCAGAGCTTTAGTTTTTTCCCATGTATATGTGTTTTAAAACTATGTCAGTCCTAAACTCTGGGTGATCTGAAATCTATATGCTTCAACACATTTGTATCTCAGTTTTACCATTTTATGAAAAAAAAATTTATTTGCAGATGTCTGTGCAAATGTGATGTGTGAATGCATGCTTACTGTGAAGCCAAATTCATGATGTTTTATGTTAAAATGAACTTAACTATGAGCAATACACCAATGTAAGACAAAGTTTTCGAGGGAATCTGCCACATCATTTAAGTGTCTCGTAATGTGTTGATAAGAAATTTGCTCAAAGGACGTTTCTAAAATCCTAACTCTTCGAAATTTACAAAGGTGTAGAGGGTTCCAGATGGTGTAGACTCAGTTTAATTGATGCACAATGAAATTCGAGTCTAGGTAAAACCTAATTTCTCTCACATCATTACCGAGGGATTCTATCAACAATCAAATCACCGCATGATACTATGTGAGATTGTTGGTGGAGGGAGCCAAACAAGTACCCCCTGAACTCACTAGATCACCTGTAGGAGAGTACAACACCCAAGCTGCCAATGCAATATTCAAGGTGTATCGATTAGCACCATCTACAAAACTAATAAAGGTGGTCATATATCCATTCAACATAGGAATTCTATAAGTATGGTTGTGAAAAAGAACATCTTATATCCACACAAAAACCATAGTTTTAAAAGAGACACACAACACTCTATAAACAATATTTACAAAGAAACTATGCCATATGACCTAATCATATTACCTTTTGAGATAGATCCCATTGTGGGGCTCTCCCAAGGGTATCCCGTCATAATATACTAATTCATATGCACCTTTTTCCAAAATGTGACTCATAACATAAGGCCCATGCCACATGGACTCTAGTTTTCCAGCCCCTAACTTATCATGTTTCTGTTCAGTTAAAAGAGTGGAGTTGAACAGATCTGTCATATTGTGATTTCATTCATCATTTATGTACTTCATTTGCTAAAGTAGCATCACGACAGGTTTCGTCAAGATTATTTAGATAGAGGAACCATTCTTATTCTAATGTGGTGTTGGGAAAAAGTTCTACATCGATATTTAGAGAAGGAATATCACACTCTATTGGGAGAGTGGCCTCATCTTGTTCTGTAAATGTGACCCATGATCAGTCACGATGGCGCTAGGAATCTCGAATCTCGCGATAATGTGATTGAATAGAAAAAGAGCAGACATTTTTCCATATTCAACATATGTGGGAATAGCCTCAACCCATTTTCTGAAGTAATCCACAAACACAATAATGTAGCCATGCCCCCCGGCTAAGGTAGGTATGCAGTGCATGAAGTTGATGCCCCATTTTGCAAAAGGGCCAACTGCTATGACAAGATGTAGCAAAACTAGGTGAGTGCACTTTTTAGATGTGAATAATTGACAGAGCATACATTTTTTGATAGTTTCAATGCAATCTTTGAAGATCGATGGCCAAAAATACCCGATCGGTGCACATAATCTTCTGGGAAGTAGCCAACCTAGAGAGGTGATCGCCATAGGCTCCAGAGTGGAAATAATTTAAAACGATGTTAGCTTCATCATGAGTGAGACATCATAGTAATATGGAGTCAACTCCATGGTAGTATAATGTGTCATTAATAATGAGATAATACTTGGCTTGGTGGCGTATGTGACGACGCTCATTGTAAGTGGCAATAGGTTGATATCGTTGAGTCTGGAGATAGACAATGAGATGTCCATAAAAGGGATTGGTCATACTAATAAGGAATAGATATTCATTGGGAAATGAATCAATAGGATCTTTTCCCTCAGTAATACGAGGAAGGTCACACATCAGCTTAGCGAAGACAAGGGACTTCTTAGAACTAGTTTTGGAAAATTGAAACTCGAACTCCTAGAGAATGACTATACAACGTGAGTATTTTCCCCCAAGTACTTGATGAGTTAATATATAATACATGGGGTTAGAATCTATGTAAACAATAGTTGTACGGAGCAATATGTAATGATAGAACTTCTGGACCGCAATGACTGTGGCTAGAGCGAGTTTCTCCAAATGTGAATAGTGGGTTTTCGAGTCTAAAAGACTCTTACTTACGCAATATATCACATGTTCTTGGTAATTTTCATCGGTCTCGACTAAGACCATACTAATTATTGAAATCTATGCAACCACATGCAAGAAATAATCATTTATATAATCTGGTGGTTGCAACACATGTACGTGCATAAGAGCATGTTTGAGGTTATTGAACACGTGATGCGCCATGTCATCCCAAAAAAAGGTGGTATCCTTTTTCAATAATCACATAAAACCGTGTGTCTTTTCAGCATAATTCCAGATGAAATGACGTAAAATGTTTTCCTTCCCTTGCAAACTTTGGAGTTCTGTAATGTTGGTGGGGGTAGGTAGGGCTAGAATGGCTTCAATTTTCAGAGGGTCGATATAGATGTCATCCTTAGACATAATGAAGCTAAGCAGGCGACAAGAGAGTTCAAGTAAATGTTAAAGTAATGACATCTAAGAAAAATAGCCCTTAGATGATCAACATGGTGATCTCACTGCTTGGAACGAGTAGGAAGGTCATCAAGATAAGGTTCCAGAATGTGTTTAATGTCATGGGAAGTGTATGACATGGCACGTTGGAATGTAGCTCCAACATTTTTCAAGCCAAAAGGGAGTTTTATATAGATGAAGGTCCCCCATGGGAAAATGAAAGTTTTCTTATGTTGGTCTGATGGGAGTATCTCGATTTGATTATAGTCAGAGACGCCATCCATAAATGAAAATATGACACTCCCGACATAGTTGTCAATAATTTGATCGATGTACGAGGTGGGGAAGTTTTCCTTAGGACAAGCCCAATTCAAATCTTGAAAATCAATGCAAGCCCTAATAGTACCCTACTTTTTATTGACAGGAAATATGTTGGACACCCATTCAGTTAAGGGCATGAGGTAAATGAAACTAACCCTAATAATTTTTTCAACTTCTTCCTTGATGGTTGCTTCTTTCCGTGGATGTACGTGACGTAACTTGTATCGAACTGGATTGGAACTGGGGTAGGTTTGAATCTCGTGTACTACAATAGAGGGATCTATCTCTGGCATCTCTTCATAGGTCCAAGCAAAAGCATCTCTAAATTCCTTGAATAAGGCTGTATAAGACTCTATATATAAAGGTGAAGAGTTATGACCTATCTAGATGTTCTATGAAATACCAGGTTTAACTGATATAGCTACTATAATGGTTTTTGTAATATTACATAAATTACCCTTAGATTCAACATCACGAGTGAGGATTAGAGACTGGGATCGGAGACTATATTAGAATATACTGCTGATGCAAATTGTTCTTCAACCATATGGATATGGGGAAGGAAATAGGATCGATGGTGATGGTATTTCTAAGGCATCTCATCTAGGGACATAACTTCCATGATGGATTTGTCAGAGGGAAGTGTACGTGACAGATAGTCAAGAGATGGGGGGGTATTTCTAGCCAATATGGTAGGTGATAAAGGTCTGAAGCCACCAACAAATGATCTTTGTTGGTGGGGTCACTTGTGGTTTGAATGTCATTGTACATTTCCTCAAAATGACTCATTGATATTGATTCAACAATGGATTTTCCTTTGTCTATAGTAGGAGTAGAAATCATGTTCATAGATGCAGACTTCCAAACAGGAGGAGGATTGGATAATAGAAAGATTCCCATGAGCAAAGAATATTTGATGAGACCTACTCCAATGTTATGATATTGTGGTATTGTCAAAAGTGGAACACTATTTGCAGTATTCGAGGTGGCATTCGACGAACATAAATATAATTGATCAACTATAACAATATTCCCTTGGAATGGGAACATGAATATCTGAAAAATGGATGAAGCAACAACTTGCATAGCATAAAACCAATTGCGACCTAAAAGTGTTAGATTTTTAACATTAAGCTAGCATTATATTAGGATTTTTAACTGAGAGAATAACAAGCACCACAATCAAACACAAGAGACAATGAACACAGTGTTTTTCCTTGGGGAAACCATAAATGGAGAAAACCTTGCAACTTCCTTAGAGATAGAATCAACACCAAAAGTAAAACCCCAAAACAGTAAGATGATCTCCCGACAGCAGTAACCTCTTTCTTCCTAGCCCTGGTGTCTTCTTCTTCCTCAGCTATGCACTACAACTAAGTGTGAGTGAGTGTGTGTTAAATAGAGAGGCTAGATCTCTATTTATACTAATTCCCAACTTGACAAAACCCTACTAGGGCTGACTTCACTAGGTGATTCTAACAACCCTAGTGCCCTGGAACTGCGGGGACTTTAACCCTTGACCAATAGGAGGGTTACCCACAATGAATTAACATGACTTGTTTACATTATAGAAACTCCCGCTTGGAACATCGGGGCATGACATGACTCAATTACATTACATACACATCCCGAAATAAACATCGAGGTACAATACATAAGATACATAAGTGAATACATTCCGAAGTTACAATTACATCAACAATCCCTCTTAAATAGAAAGGTATTCTCTCAACACAATTTATCAGCACAAGTATTCTTCTCTGTATCATCTGGATCATCCTCGAGTTCTCATCATCTTCAATTCATCTTCATCTTCAAGGCATATTCATCTGGATCTGGATCATCACTGGAGCATCATCACTGGATCTGGATCATCACTGCTGGATCATCATCATTGAAATCATCATGGGTGCTATCTCATGATTCTTCTTGTCACAGGAAGTTCTACAGAGCCAACCCTTTTTCATGCTAGGTGTAGGCCTAGCCTCCATGTAGGTCTTCTTCAATGCCTATATCATATCCTAAGTTAGAATGGCCCATCCAACACTTACATATGACCTTGAATCATTAGAAAGGCACGCACAACACTCACATCTGACCATGAGATGAACTTAATCCCCTGACCATGTCAGAATGGCCCAGCCCTTACATCTGACCATGGAAGGAACCTCATCCTCTCCCATGTTAGAATGGCCTAGTCCTTACATCTGACCTACTCGTCAGAATGGCCCAACCCTTACATCTGAACTACTCATCAGAATGGCACAACTCTTACATCTGACCTACTTGTCAAAATGTCCCATCCCTTACATTTGACCTACTCGTTAGAATGGCCCTGCACTCACATCTGATCATGTGAGAGCATATCCCACAGTCATATCAGAATGGACCCCAGTCCTAGACTAATATTTCCTGGTAACTGACTAGGTGCCTCCATTCTTCCAGAGAATGGCATCAACCCTTATATTTGATCAAGTGGGAACCAATCCCTCAATCACATTAGAATGGCCATGCACTCACATATGATCATGTAAGACTACATATTACAGTCATATCAGAAAGGCCTCAGTCCCAGACTGAGTATTCCTAGTAACTAACCAGGCACCTCCATTCCAAGAATGGCAATAGCCCTTATATATAATCATGTAGGAACCAATCCTACAGTCATATCAGAATGGCTCAGCACTCAGATCTGACATGGGAGGAACCAATCCTCTTACCATGACAAAATGGCTCAACCCTTACATCTGACCATGGAAGGAACCAATCCTCTCACCATGTCAGAATGGCTCAACCCTTATATCTGACCATGGAAGGAACCAATCCTCTCACCATGTTAGAATGGCTCACAGACTCATCACTTCCCCTTGGGAGGAACCTCGATCTAGAGAACACCAAGCTTCTACCTGAAGTACTCAAACTTCAATCTGGCCAATGGCTTCATCAACACATCAGCTATATGTTCGTCTGTCACAACAAACTGGAGCTTCACTGCTCCCCTCTACACCATATCCCTGATATAGTGATACTCGATCTCGATATGCTTTGACTTGTCATGGAACATAGGGTTCTCCGATAACTTCACACAACTCTAGTTGTCACAATATATACAAGTAGCATCTAATTGGAGATCAAATAAATCAGACAGTAGCTTCCTGAGCCATACTTCCTCACAACTAGCTGAACAAGCTGCAACATACTCTGCTTCAGTTGTACTCAGTGCCACATAGGATTGTTTCCTGATAAACCAAGAGATCACACCTAATCCCATACTGAAGCAACACCCTGAAGTTCTCTTCCTATCGATGGCACTGCCTGCCCAATCTGAATCAACATAACCCTCCAGGTTAATATTCTGACTCACCTCATACTTGATCCCATAATAAACTGTACCCCTTAGGTACCTCATAATATGCTTTGCAACAATTAAGTGAACATGTCTTGGATCTATCAGGAACTGGCTCAAGGTGTTCACACCAAAGCAAATATCTGGTCTCATGTTCATCAAGTACATCAAGGACCCAATCATCTAACGATACATCGTAGCATAAACTACTTCTGATGAAGCATCACTCAATAGCTTTAGGTTCGATGCCATAGGTGTGGTCATGGCCTTGCATTCCATCATCCCAAACCTCTTCAAGATCTCTACTACATACTTCCCTTATCCGAGGGAGATTCCATCCGCATTCTTCCACACCTCCATGCCTAGAAAATAATGCATCATACCCAAGTCCTTCATTTCGAACTCGACATCAAGCTTTATCTTCATATCAGCAATCAACCCATCCATACCTGTTACAAATAGATCATCTACATACAATAGGAGCATCACTGGGTTGCCACCTTCAACCTTGTAGTAAAGGTTGGAATCTGCTTTACTCTTGATAAAGCCCAAACTGGATAGAAAGCTGTAAATTTTTCCATACCATGTCCTTGGTGCCTGTTTCAAACAGTACAGGGCTTTCTTCAATCTACATTCATGAGACTCCATGTCATGTGTCTCAAAACTAAGTGGCTGCTCCACATACACTTCCTCTTCTACTACACCATTCAAGAAAGCAGTCCTGACATCCATCTGGTGTATCTTCCATTTCATCACTGCAGCCAGAGCAAGTACTGATCTGATGGAAGTGTATCTGGCTACAAGTGCAAAAGTTTCTTCATAATCTATTCCTTCTTTCTGGGAGAAACCACGAGAAACAAATCTTGCTTTATATTTTTCTATGCTACCATCTGCAACATGCTTGATCTTGTAGATCCATTTGGAAGTTACAACAGACTTCCCTTCTGGTCTTGGGACAACATCCCAAACATCATTCTTCATGATCAATTGATACTCTTCGATCATAGCATCCTTCCATTCTTTCCATTCTGTGGCTTCTTCATAATTGGAAGGTTCTTTATCGATGAAATCATGTGATAATGCTACATATCTGGAGCAGGACCTTGTCCTCTTTCTTTATCTGTGATTCTCTTATGGAGCCCCATATCTTTCCACAGCTTGGATAGCTTCTCGTACCCAAGCAGGTTTCCTTTTATGAGGATTTTTCTCCTGAGGTGGATCTACAGGTTCTTTAGGTTCTTCAAATTCTCGATCTTCTTCTTGAGTTTCTTCATTCATGGTTGTATCATGAATTCTGGGTGCTTTTGCTTCTTCAAGTTCTTTAGCAGGTCTCTTTTTGGATTTGCTGTAAGTTGAGTCTTCATCAAATGTCACATCCCTGCTGATGTCGATCTTCTTGAATCCTGGGAAGCATATTCTATAAGCCTTTGAGATTTCAGAGTATCCCAAAAATATACCTTTATTTCCTGAAGGATCTAGTTTTGTCCTCTTCTCTTTTGGAATGTGTATTTACACTGGACAGCCGAATATTCTGAGATGGCTGACTTCTAGTTTCTTGCCGGAAAAGACTTCTTCAGGTGTCTTATTCTTGGGTACTCTGTGTGGAGTACAGTTCTGTACATACAACGTTGTTTTGGTAGCCTCTGCCCATAAATGCATAGGAAGATCTTGATCATGAAGCATAGCTCTTGCAGGTTCCATGATAGTTTTGTTCTTCCTTTCTGCAATCCCATTTTTTTGTGGATTATATGGAGTGGACAGCTCCCTCTTAATCCCTGAGTCTTTGCATAACTCTTTGAATTCATTTGATTTGAATTCTCCACCATTATCTGATTGAAAGGTCTTGATCTTCTTTTCTGTGTGGTTCTCATTCAAGGATTTGAATTCCTTGAACTTGCTGGAAACTTCATCTTTGTTCTTCATGAAGTAAATCCATGTCTTCCTAGAAAAGTCATCAATGAAAGAAACATAGTATACATACCCGCTTAGTGAACTTGATGACATTGGTCCGCATACATTGGAGTGGATGATTTCCAAGATTCCTTTTGCTTTTCTCTCGCTACTTGGAAATGTCTTCTTTGTGTTCTTTCCTTTTGCACATCCTTTGCAGACTCCATCATGTTTTGCTTGAATTTCTAGAAGACCTTCAACAACTTTTCTTGCAAGTGGTAGTGCTCTGTAATGCACATGCGCAAGCCTTCTATGCCAAATTTTATTTGTCTCTACTGTTTCATGGATCAAGGCTTGTTCTAGATGGCCCTTCAATTTTTACAAACCTCCCTCTTGTTCCCCAATTACAACTGCATGATCGAAGGTCTTTCCTTTTTGCCACATGAGAAATTGTCCATCTACAAATGAAACCCTCATGTCGTTTGCATCTAATGCAGATATGGAGAGGAGGTTCTTCTTGAGTCCTAGTACAAAAAATATATCCTTCATCTTCATGGACTTTCCAGAGTCTAACTTATAGGAGGATTCCCCACTACCTTTTATTGGATACTGGTAGACATCTCCGAGCTTCACCTTATGAGGTGATTCTTGTTCTGATAGTCTCACAAAAGACTCTTTGGATCCCGTCATATGTTTGGAAGCCCCACTGTCTATAATCCAATCATTACTTCCATGTGTGATGTTTCCCGTGAGAGCAGAAATCAAAACATATTCTTCTTCACTTGAAGAATCATCACTTTCTTGCTTGTTTCTCTTTGAGGAAGCTTCATCATCTTCTACAGCATGAGCATGATGTATTCTCTTGTTGTTTTTATTCTTGTGAGGGTTTCTTTTGCTTTTAGGACAGTCTCTGGCAAAGTGTCCTATTTCATCACAAGTATAACATCTGAGTTGATATTTCTTGTAGGAAGAGTGCTTACCTTTACAATGATGATGATGATGGTCCCTTCTGGGTTTCTTGGATTGAACTGTGAGAGCTTGATCTTCATTTCCCATCTTTGCTTCTCGAGCTACTATCTGAGCTTCTTCTTCTGAGCATTCTTCCCAAAGTCTGTTGAACTTGACTAACTTCTATATGGCACAGATCCCTTGAATGAAAGAGTCCCATGTCCTAGGGAGACCATTCAAGGTGGTCATTACAATATATACATTTTCCACTTCTTCATCTACTGCTTCTAGATGTTCCTTGATCTGAGAGACTCTTGTGAAGTAAGACTGGATGGTCTCTGCATTTTGAATCTTCGCATTCTTCAACTGGTTCCTCAAATTCATTTTCATGTTTATGTTCTTTCCTTCAAACAATTTGGTTAGGGCATCAAACACATCTTTAGGTGTCTTTAGGGAGGACACTTGTGGTATGAGGTGATCCTTGATTGAATCAGAAATAATCCTCTTTGCAATAACCAAATTCTTCTTGTGTAAGGCCTTAGCCTCATCTCCCTCTGGAACTGGAACCTCCTCACTAATATAGGAGTCCAACTCATTTTCTTCTAGGACCAGGGAGATCCTATACTTCTAGGCTCGAAAGTTATCAGCTTCCTAAAGCTTTTCATCAAGCTTGGTATGATGAGCCATCTTAACTGAGAACCTTAAATGGAAATACAAAATATTTAGATCTTACCAGGTCAAGATGTCGAATTTGGATTTGGAGCTGAAATTCTGCAGTGTTGGTTCAGGAGTAGATTAGGGTTTTGCTTTTATAGAGTTCTATCCAACCAAATGATTTGATCTTGATCTCTAAATTCTATTTTGAGGAGGAGATCAATCCAGGCCTAGGCTCACCAAAAAATTCCACTTATGTGGAAATCCCTAATTTTTGGCAATAATGTCGGGTCCAAAACTGAAAAAACTCAGAATTGGATTCTGCTTCGACAGAAAGATGTACCCTAGGGAGGAGAGTTATTCCAACCTTATTTTGCTGAAAATCCATGGAAAGAGATCCAAAAAGTAGGAAGCCCTAGTTCTCACAGTTGCACAGTGTCTTCTTCTCAAGTTAGCTCTGATACCATGTTAGATTTTTAACATTAAGCTAGCATTATATTAGGATTTTTAATTGAGAGAATAAAAAGCACAAAAATCAAACACAAGAGACAATGAACACAGTGTTTTTCCTCGGGGAAACCATAAATGGAGAAAACCCTGCAACTTCCTCAGAGATAGAATCAACACCAAAAGTAAAACCCCAAAACAGTAAGATGATCTCCCGATAGTAGTAACCTCTTTCTTCCTAGCCCCAGTGTCTTCTTCTTCCTTAGCTATGCGCTATATCAAGTGTGAGTGAGTGTGTGATAAATATAGAGGTTAGCTCTCTATTTATACTAATTCTTGACTTGAAATACTAGGGCCGACTTCACTAGGTGAGTCTAACATACCTAGTGCCCCGGAACTGCAGGGACTTTAACCCTTAACCAATAGGAGGGTTACCCACAATGGATCAACATGACTTGTTTACATTATAGAAACTCCTAATCAGAACATCGAGGCATGACATGACTCAATTACATTACAGACACATCCCAGAATAAACATCGGGGTACAATACATAAGATACATAAGTGAATACATTTCAAAGTTACAATTACATCAACAAGGAGAAGATTGTAATCCAAAGGAGCATCAATGACTTCAACATGAATGGAAACTAATTCCCCCCCAAATTATACCTGGAGAGAGGGAAATAATCTATAAGGTTGAAACCCGCAACCATCAAAGGCCTTTAGTGTCATGGGTGAACGATTAATTTCGGGAGAACCGATGGCTCTCCAACATGACAAAGGCATGACCGAGGTAGAGGCTCCCTCATCTAATATGATACGATGGATGGTATTTCCAATAGCCTTTGTGTACAACTGGAAATCCAACTGATGTGAGAGCCTAATTTTGAAATCATCCAACTTGAAAGTGATAATGTTGTTATTTTCAGGATGCAAAGCTCCAAGGGTTGTTAACAAATTATTTCATTGTGTAGGACATGTTTGGAGTACCTTAAGCGTCAACATAGCGCAAGGTTCTTTGGCCAGATCTTTGACTATATTATAGTACTGGGAAGCACATGCGTTAGGATAAAGAATGGAATTTCAAAGTGCACCCTCAGGTGGATGAAGAATTGTAGCATGAATAGGTTTTTCAATCTGAATACCATTACTTGGAGGAGTGGAAATCGAAGGTTTCTCAGGTGGAACATCATCAACTCTCTTTTCTAGAGGAGGGTCATAACTTTGGGATCTTGTGTTAAGGTGAACTGGTTCAATTGAAATCATTTTTACTTCATCGATGGAGGATCAAGAAGGAACATGCAAGGATTGATGATCAATCATTTTTTGTTGCGTGGGGAAAGGGTCAGTAAGAATTGCTGGGGTGGGTGATTTTTTCAAAAACTTGTTAACTTCCTCTTGACGAAGACAATCTTTAGTGAAGTGATCACCTCCACAAATCAGGCAGGGAAACTTTTCCTTTCTCTTGTTCTTAGAATCAGTATGAGGGTTTTTTGTTTTACCTTCGTGTTGGTTATCGGATTTCTTAGATTTATTTTTACCTTTCTTTTTTCCTCCCAAATATTCAATGGATTTAACTGCATTTAGTTCAGAGGGAACAACAGGAGAGGATGCAGTTTTGGGTGGTGTAATAGGTTGAATGGCTGGTGCAGCAGGTTGGTTTTTATTTTTTGTGGATTTTTCTGTCGATTGGGTCTGAACTAAGCCAAGAACGCCATCAACAAGTGGTTTAGTTGCAGGTCTTGAGGGGTCCAATGTAGGGCGAGGAGAATGAGGAATTAAGTCATATAAAGTTCCTGACTGGGAATAAACCAAGTCTAGGTACTGAGCACGACTAATGGCCCACTCCTCAGTAACAACACCTACCATGGCGACATCCCTAGAAATGGGGGGAAGTAAATATTTAGTGAATCAATCAGCTAGTAAGTGATCAGGAATAAGAGCCTTAATCAACCTATGTATTCATCTCCATTCATGTATATGATCAGAGACATAGGTGGAGGTAGTCTGGAGAAGAGAGGTTAACATGTATGTACCTGTCTCGTACCGAATTGGTAACTAAAAATGGGTTAAAAATGCCATTGCTAAGGTATTAAAGTCCCAAAAGGAATGTTGCAGTAGCTCAATATACCACTTTATAGCTACTCTGGTGAGGGTTATTTGAAACAAACATAAACAGATCGAACCGTCCATCATAGAATTTGATGAGAACCACAGATGAAAAGTCATCACATGGTTTTTAGGGTCCTCACTAGGCTTAGTGTCGAATTTGGGCATGTCTAAGGGTAATTTAACCGGGATTACCAGTCATTAGGGATAATGATGTATCAGGTTCAGGGATGATTTTAAGGAAACATACTTATTTAAAAGTGTATAAATGTTGGTGAATATTACCAATTCTTAAAACACCAACTATAAAATGATTGGCGATATTTTTCAAAAAATATTTTAATTTCCACGGATTTTATATCGTTTATATAATAATTTGGCGGTTTTTAAGGTGAAAAATTTTACCCCATCAAAATTGGGCGAAACAGGGCTTCAAAAAATGAAAAATAGCCCACTGGGATGAAATCCGCCCTTAAAATTATCCTTGATCAGGTTGTTGATTAATCTAGATAAATCTAATAAATCTAACGTAGCCATAAATGGAAATTATTGATTGGGTTGAGGATATTGGTAATACTGGTATGGAATTTGTGAACCAGTAGGACCATAAGTAGATGGATAAATGGGTATGGATGATGTCCCGGGACTGGTTGGTTGGGCGGTTAGTTTACAAAAGATCCACTTGAAGGTTCACCAGGCGATGGGACACCCGGGGGAGGTGGGCCTCTATGAGGAGGTTCTCCAGGTGGAGGTCCTCTAGAGGGTGGTGGTGGTCCTCTAGATGGTCCATCAGGTCCTCCAAGTCCTCTAGGTCCTCCGGGTCCTCTAGGGGGTCCTCCAATAGGAGGGCCTTCGAGTGGACCTCAAAAACCTCCAACATTGTTTCTAAAAGATCCTTCATAGGATGGAACATTAGACCAATTATGTTTCCCCCAAGGGACATAAGCATTCTAGGATAAACAACTGCCAATGAGGCAGGTTGATACACTTGATGAACCATAGATGGTTGATTCTTGGGTTAAGTATATCCCCAAGAAGGCAGGATGATGGTAGGTTGGACCCATGAAATTCCTCCCTAGCCGAAAGAGGGTACAACCATATTAGAATTAGGAGGAGGTGTATTTACTGCTGGTGGTCCCATTGGTAAATTTTGGTGCATACTAGAAATGGTTCCTCCGGTAGGTAAGGAAAATTGAGCTGGGGAATGCACCCCAAGTTTAGCAACTATCGAGGGAGTGGAAAATAATGGAAATTTTTGACCAGGCGGGGTGGGGGTGGAAGTTTGACCTGGATCTTGAGTAACCATATTTTGGGTCAGAGACCTTGAAACATGAGCTACTTGAGGTGATGAAAGATCATGATATCTAGGTGGGGTTTTTCTTGAAAGGGTAGGGAGAGGGGAAAAAATTCTCCTTCTCAAATTCTCTCCCATATTGCGCAAATTCTCAATAGATTTTTGGAAGAATTATGAATTTAACGGAGCAATTCTAATGAATTTCCATATGTGGGTAAGTACATATGGTTCAATAGTAGTAGTTCCATATTCAAAAATGGATTTTCCTAAGGAAGTTATCCAAAAAGGAGCATTTGGGCCAAATTCTACCCCTACAGTGTCATCTAATGGGTGATTCAACACCCAATATGATGAAACAAGTTGAACTTTCGTTGTAAAATGAAAGTTTGAATCAGTCGTAGGAGGCTTCTGGACCAAAGGATTATCATAAGTAGAGAATTATTCCCTAGTCTAATTAACTAGAATATCTTCTACATGAGAATCAACAGAAGTTGTTCAATCCATGGTTTCACCTTTGTTTCCTTCCACAATGGGAGGAGAGCCTAGTGGTAAACCCTACAATCTACAAGAACTCCTTGCAGCTAAGTCATCCAGGGTGCTGGCTGCGACTTTCTACTCTAGACTTCTGAAAAATAAGAAAAACACACAAACAAACCTACATAAGCTAAGGCCACAAGCAAACTTAAATGACATGATGGGCTTATGGTAGCTGGTTCCTCACTAGGATTGTCAAGTTGTCACAGCCCACGATATACTGCAAGGTCCAACAGTGAAGCACAACAAGGAGGATTGGGACCATACCCTTTCCTGAACACCCGAATACCTAGACCGCAAGTGCATAGTAGCTCCCCAAGTGTTATTCTCGATGTATTGCTCCAACAAGATGACCAAAAGGATTTTCTAAGATGGTTAAGGTATCCTAGATGGGTCTCCTAATATATGCAAGGTACTTGGGAGCTCAAATCCATATTAGTGTTGTCTAATGCACAACCATTCAAAAGGGGCCCTTTGATATACAATCAAGTACGTGAAGTACCTTTCTATATACCTCAAGGGTACGTGAACAACCGTTCTATATATAGTGATGGTACGTGGAGGGATCACACGATCCCCGAGATGCAGTGCAGGAATATAATGACAACTCCTATGTTTTAAGACACCGAAACATGTCTCTACCCTATCACTCAAATTGCTAAAACAATTCAACCTAATATAGAGTTTATTTTATCTTGATGGTTAGTGAATTTTTGTGAGGTGTATATCAAGATGCAATTTTAAAATCTATATGTGATCTAACTCTTTTTCCTTCAATGAAATCTAACTAGAGTAGATAAGAGACCCCTCTTTCTTCTTTAAAAAAACACTAATTCCATGCTACTTTGAACAACTCAACTTTCAAGGCCTAAAAGTAATTCTTCAAACACATAAGCTTTTTCACCAACAATATTTTCACAAATCTTTGAAAAGAGGGAGGGGAGCGAGCTTATAATGCCTAAAAAAAATGACACTTTGTCAATCAAATCTATAAAGATTCACTTTCCTAAGCATTCATACTAATCAGGAGTAATATTTCCCTAAGCCCTCATGCAAACAAAATCAAGCTATCTAACTTTTTTTTTCCTTTTTAGTATGATTCTATAAAGATAAATAACATTAAAGAACTGAAATTGAAAGCAAAGAAGATACATATTTTCCTCTCTCACAAGCCTATGATCATTTTTAGAGAATGAATCAAACAAGTCACACATCCAAAACTATAATTTCACACCCAATTTTTACTACAAATCCTTTACTAATGAAGGAAATATTTAAACTTGACCTCAAAAGATGAAAATAGACTATCAAACCATTAGACTCAGCAAGCAAACAATAAGCAAATATTGCAGAAAAATCAGAGAAACAAAAAATAATAATAAAAAGTATACTTAGGTAGTCTTGAACCTACCTCGATGCACTATAGCAAGCTGCGCCAGAGTGTCGGCAAGAGGTCGATGCTTTTTGTCCATTGAGCAAAGGTGCCAGTGGCACTTTATGTCTTCTGAGAAAAGGCGTCGGTGGCGCTTACTTTCAATAGATGATAGGCTCCAGTGAGGGGACGATGCTCTGCTAGATATTCCTAGGTGCGTTGGCGAATCTACAAGTGGAAAAATTTAGAGATATGCAAAAATAACAAAAAAATGGATCTAGTTGGACTATTTAAGAAGTAAAATAAACATTCAAAAGAGGAAATTGACACAATAAGAAGGTGGATCACTCACCTTAATCACTGAAATGAGCTAAGAAAAGACAATGAACACATATTTCATTAAATTTGGAAATATTCTATTACAAGGACTTCATCCACATTGAGTTTTTTTGTAAATCTCTAAATACATATTCTATTAAATCTAGAAAAATCAACTCAAAGAACTATTCCATTAAATTTGGAATAATTAATCCAATGAAGTATTTTCTCAATTAATATTTTTTATTTATTTCAAGTAATACTTTAGTATTCAACCATTCAAAAGGAAATATTACATCTCAAATAGAACTAGTCTAGGAAATATTACATCTCAATTAGAACTAGATGGGTTGGACATAAATCCTTATGAGTCTATGAATATTAATAATTTTGTAGATGTTAAAATCTTTGAGACAATGAGATATATTATGTGGGAATAATCCAAATTGAATGAAATTGCACACATAATTTTATACTATAATACTCTAAGACATGATCTATACTATATTTGAGGTGACTGAAGTACTAAAAAGATTTATATTATAAAACACCATGTTTGATCATTGCTTTCATGAAGAGGAGAAAATGATAAGAATTTTGAATATATTGAATTAGAGATAGATGTTGAAACACATTTTTAATGAATTTTAGTCAAACTTTGTATGTCCTCGTGTTCTTTGATTACTAATGATTCAAAGTAACTACAAATAAGTTATTTAAGATATTGATTTTCAAGATTAAGTGTGTATCCAAAGTCACTCATCTATGACAAATGATTCTCCCATTTACCATGATTAATCGAGGAAACTATTTCTTCAATTATAATTTTATCATTACTTATTCTAAAACTTTATTAGTCAAACATTCAAAAGAAAACATTGTCTCAATTAGAAGTAGAACATGGGTACTGGCCATAAATAATGACGTATGTATGAATATCCATAATTTATTAAATGTTAAGAACTGTGAGACATTGAGATATATTGAAAAGAAATAATCCAAAAAAATTGCAAAAAACTTAATTTTGACATGCTATGTTGCAAGAGGTTTTCTATCTAATATATTCGAGGAAACCAAAAAAAATGAAGTCATTCATGTATGACCCATATTCTCCCAAATTTAGCATGAATATTCTACTTAACATGGATTATCAAGAAATTCTCAAAATTTAAAAAACAAAATGCATCATAGTAGTTTATATGTAGTTTTATTTCAAAATGTATTTATCACATTTATGCACTCATATTCATGCATATAATTAACTAAAATACAATTAAATAACTTTGTGGCTTGTTGACAAATATGGTATGATTTCAATTTATTTTAAAAATACGAATTTGTAAAAATTTATCATTGGACAATGAATTCAAATGCCTTTATAGTTCGAAAAATTCAAAAACTTAACCCATCTATGTATTTCCTCTAATGATATTGAACAATCCACTTAAAACTGATTATGAATTAAATTATTTTTAAGTAATACAAATTTATTTGCAATGCAATTTTATTTTAACATTACATCCCTCATTTATAGATTCATATTAATGCATATTATAGGCAATTCAAAGTCATTATGCCATATTATTTTAAAATATGTTATACTTATGATTATAAATAGTAATTGATTTAAGTATACAGTTTTATGGAAAGTTTTCGAATGAGAAACCAAATATATTAAATAGTTGAAAAAGTTCAATTGAATCAGCTATGATCCATTTTGTATTAATTTAACATTAATAGTCCACTTAGCATTTACTTTCAATTAAATGATTCTAATTTTTTTGGTAAGAATTGCATCATTTTTTCAAAATTTAAATTTCACTTTTATACACGAGTATTAATGCGTATTATAAGTAATTAAAAATCAACAAATAGCATGTGTTATATTTTATTCACCATGCAATGTTATTAGAAGGAAAGATAACCTGAGTTAGATTTCCTTATCAGTGTAATGTATATGATGACAATGTGGTTTTGTTAGATGGAAAGCTAATGTTTGTAAGTTAACATGCATTGGCTTTCGTTCACCCTGCAATGTTGTTATAAGGAAAGCTAACTCGAGTTAGATTTCCTTCATGGTGCTATGTATTTGATGAAAATATGGATATGTTAGATGAAAAACTAACATATGAAAGCTAACTCGCGATGCAATGTAATTATGTTTGTGTTAGATGGAAAGTTAGGAAAGCTAGCATCTCTACCTTTTAGCTTTCCTATAGTCAAAGTTACAAGAATATAATATAGAGGTGGCTTTCATTCAGTGTGCAATGTTCTTGAATTTTTTCGTTTATTTTCAGAAACAACGGAGTCTAATGCCATATAATTTCAAAGAAAGCAAGTAAAATGAAAATTTATTTACAACAAAATTTTATTTCAAAATCACATCTGTCATTTATAAATTCATA
>LPNX010558058.1:0-195909 GCA_001517045.1 Pseudotsuga menziesii
ATATATACATATATACATATATACATATATACATATATACATATGTATATGTATATGTATATGTATATATATACATATATATATGTATATACATATATGTATGTATACACATATATACATATATGTATATACATACATATATGTGTATACATACATATATATGTATGTATACACATATATACATACATGTATATACATACATGTATATACATACATATATATAGATAGATAGACATACATACATATATATACATACATACATACATACATACATACATACATACATACATACATACATATATATATATATATATATATATATATATATCTATATGTATGTATGTATATGTATGTATATATATCTATGTATGTATATCTATGTATGTATATACATGTATGTATATACATGTATGTATATACATGTATGTATATACATGTATGTATATACATACATATGTATATACATACATATGTATATACATACATATATGTATATATATATATATGTAGATATATATATATATGTACATATATATATATATATATGTACACATATATATACACATATGTATATATCTATATATATATATGTACATATATATATGTGTGTGTGTGTGTGTGTGTGTGTGTGTACATATACATATACATATACATATACATATACATATACATATATGGAGATATGTATGAGAATAGGAGGAGGAAGGCAGGCCCATTTCAAAAATACATACTCACATTTCTAAATGCGTTTTCCTATACTCATGGTGTACTCATGTTTGTTTATCTTCTGATTTTTGGGGTTGTTTTGGTTCAAGCTCTGAACTTTGTGGTCTCTGAATCCCACAAGTATGGTCTCAAACTCATGCTTAGCATGGCAAATAATTATGAGAACTTTGGAGGAAAGGATCAATATGTATAATGGGCTCACAATGCTCGACAAAATCAAACTATGTTGATGATTTCTTCACCAATCCCACTGTAAAAAGCTACTATAAGAACCATGTTAAAGTAACTAACTCTATAAATGTTTGTTTTTGTTTCATTATATGCTTAAGTTTCTTTCATTCTATATATAAACATACATAGACCAATTTGCATGCAATACATATACATACAAAAGCTATTCAAATCTGCATTGGGCAATGTATTTTCTTGCAGACTTTATTGACTAGAGTGAACAACATCACTGGAATAGCCTACAGGGATGAACCTAAAATCTTTGCATGGGAGCTCAAGAACGAGCCTCGTTATCAAAGTGATCCTTCTGGGACGACCATCTAGGTTAGCTAACACCTTGTGTCTTTGAATCAGAACTGGAAAATGGAAAACAATTGTAACCAGAGATTCAAACAAGGATGTTGTGTTTAAGGTCTTGTTTCTATTGTTGAACAACACAGTTATCAGATATTGTATATTGATAGGTTAATAGGGTTCTCTCTATAAAAAAAATTTCTAGTACTTAATTATTTTGGTAATGATTGTGTGTGAGCATTATGAGTAAACATGGTAGTTATTTGGTTGTGATGATCAAACAGGGATGGATTGAGGAGATGACTAGCCATGTGAAATCCATTGATTGAAACCATCTTCTGGAGGCTGGTTTGGAAGGATTTCATCGAGAATACAAAACTGAGATCAATCCGGGATTCTCTATGGGAACAGATTTCATCACCAATAACCAATTCAAAGGAATTGATTTTGCAGTTGTGTTGCAGCTGCAACTTTTTTCCCTAATTTTTAAAATTTTGGACCCTCCTTTTAATTCATTTTGCCTGGGATTGTTTGGATTCCTGATTTCTGTCTTTCCTCTACTACAAATTTGGATCTTTTGAGGTTGAATTGAGGTCAACTGTTTTCTTTCATTTCGGAAGTTGAATGATCTAAAACTGCCAATGCTTTTGACTGTGGAACTTTAAAAAAAAAAATTATCGCTATCGAAAGTCTATTGATGTGTGAATCAGGGCATTAGTTTCTATATCACCACTATTTCGGAGGGCAAATAGAGAGTGTGCCGATGGATAGTTCTGATTTTCACCGATGCCTTGGTTTTATTGATCAAAGTTTTTACTTTGCGATGTTTTTGTTTTCGCTATCGAAACGGTGTTGATGATTAATCAGAGGACTAGTCCTTTGTGTTGCCGACATGGCGGCACCTTTGAGCTTTGAGTTGCCGATATTTAGTTATTAAAGCTCCCGATCGTCGACAGTTTTGTGATACACAGAACTCACAGTCATTTTGTCTCCCGCCATTGCGGCTGCTTAGTGAAGTATCTCGCCGATGTTTAGTGTTTTCAAGTCCCGATGCATTATGAAATAGTGATTCCGTTTTTCGATACGTGGCTTCGGCGGCATTTAGTGCTTTTTACCACCGACATTGCGGAAACCTTTAGTTTTGTCTCGCCGATATTGCGGATTATTTTGTGTCTTGAGTCGTCGATACGTAGTCCTTAAAGCCTCTGATCGCAGAAGTTTTCATTTGATCGCAGAAGCCGTAGTCCGTATGTATTCCACTGTTGCGGCTCCTTAGTGAACTAACCATCCAACATATAGTTGTTTCGTTCGTCGATGAGGAGTTTGTCAGCCCGATGCTTAATATTTTCCCGTCGTTTTTTGTGAGCTTTTACCCTATTTTATGGGCGATGGAGGTTTCTGTTTTTTATCAAGTTAGGTTTTCGCGATGAGAACACAGTACAAGGACTCACATTCGATGATTAGTTGTATCGATAGTGTGGTTTATGTTTTATTGAAAACTTAGATGATCTTGAATGTAGTCCGGATTAATGATGAGTTTTTCGTTTTAACTGCAGATGGACTTAGAGGATTTTTCAGACCCAGCTTGGGGATTGTTGTTGCAAAGAAGATATGTCTAGAAGACAAAGAAAAAGAAAGGAGGCAGATATGAAGAAAGAGAAGAAGAAAGTGAGGGTCTGAGATATCAACAAATCAATAGCAGCAGAGGCCCAGGCTTGGGAAAAGTTCATTAGCGACCAAATTGGTCTCTCTTTATAAAAAGTGCTATTAAATTTTAATTTAATGTAACGTATTGTACAACACTCACTAAAAGACAAAATTGTGAGAATGAACGGTTGGGGGGGAGCCCAAAGGTCACAGGGGGCAGCCCAAAGGTTTTGTTGTTTTGTATAAATATAGGAGAGTTAGATGTAAGAAGGGACTTTATCCCAGATAGATTTGTGAGAGTATGTTGTAAGAAGAACTATTTCCTTTTGTAATAAAGAATTACAAGTTTCCTGTTGGAGAAAGCTTGGTGGAATTTTTCAAATGTTGTGCTATGGATCTGTTGAATGTGAACTATTTCGTTTTCAGCTTGTGTCCATTAACTGTGAGATCGTTCTAACTCTTTGAACCTATGTTCTTGTTATGAATGCACTCTAGTTTATTCTATGAAATTTCCACTGTGAGTAATGAAGGATTTTCATAAACAATAAGCTATCTTGTTGTTCATATATCTATTAATGTTCATGTGTTTTGAAATAAGTAACAACTATCTGTGATTTTTCTTAATGCATGCGCAAAAATACATTACTCATTGATAAATGCTCCCTAGGGATAGGTTAGATAGTTAGTTTTAGTTTCTTGTTGTGTGTGATTTAGATGCGAGAGAGTTAAGACGAGAGGTAAGAACCTGCGCATCACATTGTGATCGCTCCTCGTATTCTCTATCAATCTGCAATTTTTGGTAGGCACTTGCACATCATACTTAAATACAAAAAACTAAAAATATACATGGTGGACCAGGCCATAACCGGTAAAACCTTTTATTTTGTTACTTGACCTATGGTAGTCGGACCGTAGACCAAACGGATTCCCCATACCAAACAGAAATGGGCTAGTTGGGAACTTTTGCTAGGGAGAATACCAGACTATTGTTACCTTCGATTTTCCAGGCCTCGACAATTTTTAGCGCTAGAAGGAGGGCAACCAGTGCATGGCTGGCCGAGGAAACCCATTTTCTCGAGATTATTCCACCGGTGATAGTTCTGAAAGCAGTTTGTTTCCCAATCCAACTACGGAAGAGAAGGGTAAAGAGAATCTGTATTCTGTTGATAACGAAGTAGTTGATGATCTAAGAAGATTTACTAGGGCATATGCGAAGAAGATTGGAGGATTACCAATTATTCCCGTCTTACCCAGAAGAGAATATCGGAAGAAAGACCGCCCTATATTGGAAGATGCAGTGTTGGTAGAGGATTTTGAAGAACTGGTAGAAGCAGCCTTACAGGAATTTGTTCAACCTCTAAACCAGTTGGACCCAGATACACCTTACTGTTCACCTGTTCATTCACCACCTCATTCTCCACCCAGAATCATGGCTAATGTAAACACAAATCAACCACACAACCTACCAAATCCACCACCTGCCTGGAAGGCTAGGTCACCTTTAAACCCGGCACCTCCTTTGCATAAATTGCCTCAAGCTTTTGAGAAAATTTTGCCTAAGTTTGACCCAAGTGAAAAGATTTTGGTAGATGATCATTTGCAAAGCTTTTAGTTGGCTATAGAAGGACTACGGGCTGGAGAACATGAAGATGTAGTCTGTAGATTGTTTCCACATACCTTGAAAGGAGCAGCAGCCTCATGGTATTTTTCTCTGCCTGCAAACTCAATCATAGACTGGGACACATTTGAAAGAATATTTAGAAGCAAATATGCAGTCCAGAAAACTCATGCAACATTAATGAAAGGGTTATGCGCTTTAAAGAAAGAAAGAAAAGAAAAAATGCATAATTTCACTCAAATATTTGCTGCTTATATAAAGAATTTCTCTGCAACTGATAAACCATCTGATAAAGTTCTGATTGAATACTATACTTCAGCTCTAGGGCCTGAATTGGCCATGTTTTCCAAGATGACAGTCAAACCTACGCTATCAGAAACTTATGAAGAAGCTGAGAGAGTAGAAGCTGAAAAAGAGAGAATAGAAGACTATCCTATGCAGTCAGAAGAAGAAGAAATTTGGCAAGAAAGCGTTGTTACTGACTAAGCCTAAGGATGGGCAATCACATGACTTTGAGGTGATGTTGAAGATGATGCAGAAACTATCCAACAGAGTAATCGATTTAGAAAAAGAAAAGGAAGCTCGGAAAGCTTATAAGCCTTACTATAAAAGAAGAGAGGACAACAATCAATATAAACCTCCTCCACACAGTCCTGCATCAATGAATTTAACAGATGTAGGCATGGATAATTTTTGCACCTTTCATCAACAACCCCATTCTGAAAAAAATTGCCCCCAATGGATAAATTCTATAACATTGGTGATGAATCAGTTATTGGACTCTAAACTAACAGAAATTGATAATGAGGAAGAAAAGAATAATCAATCCACAGAAAAACAAGAGGATGATGCTCTGGTTTTATGGGATTGTGTCTCCATATTTGATACATTAGAAGAAGATTCTCTGAAACATGAGGAGATATCAGAAACAAACGTGACAACAAGAAGTCAGGGTTTGATCAAAGAAGACAGGTCAATACTCCCGAAAATTAGGAGACTTCAGGAGAATATAAAGAAAATACAGAAGAGCACCACAACTGATAAAATACCTGAATTCACCATTACGAGTCAAAATCCAAAAAAAATTAGCATGCCTGTTAAGCCTATTGAAGAGAAGATTGATAATGTAAAAAAGAATCTTGAAGAACATAAGATGGGGTATGATATTGTGGAAGATATTAAAAGGGCTAAGGCAAATATCTCACTGTTTGAAATGTGTAATGTGCCTCAGCAGAAAGAGAAATTGTTAAAAGCAATTGAAGTACCAAAGGAAAAGCTTCCCACTGACAACCAACCTGAAGAAGAAGAAATTGGTGAAGCAAGTGTGGGAGGTAAGTCTAAGTACAAAACCCCACCATTTCTCCTAACTTTTGAGATTTTAAACCATAACGTGCACAATTGTTTAGTAGACTCAAGGGCATCAGTAAATGTTATGCCACTTTCAGTCTGCAAGACGATAAATGGACAACCTAAACCATCTACCTGGCAGGTTATTCAATTAGACAAAATAGCTGTGAAGGTAATTGGGGAAATAGAAGATGTTCTGATTCGCTTATCTTCAAATGAAAAGGTATGCCATTTCATCGATATTGTAGTAGCAGACATACCTGAGGCTTATGGACTTGTTTTGAGTCGGGATTGGTTAGCAAAGCTAAATGGATATTTTGCATTAGATTGGTCACATCTGTGGTTGCCTCATAAGGGAAGTCCCAATCAAATAAAAGTATTAAGAGAGCCCCACATGAAGCACAATGTTGCTCAGTTGGAGGGTAAGAATGAACCAGTGAATTCTGTATTGGGAAATTACTTCATTGAACTAGAACCGGGAAACTACCAAGCGGAAGAAGCCAGCGGTACACCAGACACCCAGCCCGATCTCCTTCAATTTTCACGGGCTGATGAGATTGATTGTAAAATAGTAGACTTAGTTTCAGATGTAGTTTTTGATTCAAGTACAATAGAAGTAGATAGTTTTTGGACACTTTTTTTTAATGGATCTAAAACATTGGAAGGATCAGGAGCTGGTTGTGTCCTGATTGATCCAAAGAAAAATAAACATTTTCTTTCATGTAGATTAGAGTTTGAATGTACCAATAATACAGCTAAATATGAAGCACTAGTTCAAGGACTAAGAAAAGCAATTGAACTAAAGGTAAAAAATCTGAAAGTGTATGACGATTCTGAAATAATTGTAAAGCAAATTCGAAATCAGATACATTGCATTTCACCTCATTTAAAAGCTTATCAGAATGAAGTATGGGATTTTCTAAAAAAAATATGCATTTAATAGTGTATCCATTCCTAGACTAAAGAATGTAGCAACTGACTTGTTAGCCACCTTAGCTGCAAGGCTTGTACCTTCAAATAACAAATGTTCTATTGAATTACTTTTCAGGCCTTCGGTTCCAGACATGATTACCAATCTACTAGTTTTTGATGATGATCAACAAATCTTGGAATGTTTGATGAATGATGAAACCTCAAGGGAGCAATAATCGATGATGAAGAACACCAAGCTTAATTAAAATTCTACAACTTTATTCCTAAAGGAGTCAGGACCTTAGAGCGAATGTTTGATCTAGACAACAAATTTAGAAGGACAGCAAATGTCCAAACTCACAGCTCGTCCTTACAATTCAAGCTGATAAATTTGGGAACTGAAGATAAACCTAGATATGTAAATTTGGGAAAGTGTTGTTCTCCGGGTGAAAGAACTAAGTTCATTAGTTTGTTCAAACAGTACAAAGATGTGTTTTCCTGGACATATGAAGAGATTAAGACATATGACACGAAGATTATACAACATGTCATCCCTATTAGAGCTGGAGTCAAGCCTTATCAACAACCTTTGAGGAAGATGCATCCAAAATTGGAACCTTTAATTCAGAGTGAAGTGAAAAAATTATTGGATGCTAAAATTATATTCAAAGTCAGACATTTGGAATGGGTTTCGAATTTGGTGCCAGTGAGGAAGAAATCCGGAGAAATCAGACTATGTCTAGATTTCAGAAACCTAAATCGTGCTTCGGATAAAGATAACTATCCAGTCCCACCCATGGAACAAATATTGCAGATGGTTTCGGGTTTTGAGTTATTTTCATTATTAGATGGATTCTCTGGTTATAATCAAGTATTAGTAGCTGAAGAGGACAGACTTAAAACTACATTCAGAACAAAGTGGGGAACTTTTGCTTATAAAAGAATGCCCTTTGGACTCATCAATGCCGGAGCTACTTTCCAGAGGGCCATGGATATAGATTTCCGCAGTCTGATTGGCCGTAGCGTTGTAGTATATCTCAACGATGTCACAATATTTTCAAAGAAGAGAGAATAACACGCATTTGATCTAAAACAAATTTTCGAGCGTTGTCGAAAATATGGCATCTCACTGGATCCTAGGAAATGTGTGTTTGCGGTTATAGAAGGAAAGCTACTGGGTCACGTTGTTTCTAAAAAAGGGATCTACACAGACCCAGAAAGGATTAAAGCCATCGAACAGATCCTTTTACCCCATAACAAAAAAGGTATGCAATCATTCATGGGGACAATTAATTTTGTGCGAAGGTTTGTACCAGATTTTGCCCAAATTGTCAAACCTTTTCAGCAAATGGTGAAACAAAGTGTACAATTCAAATGGACCGATGTGGAGAAGAATGCATTCAGTAAGATAAAGACATCTATTGCACATACACCATCTCTTAAAAGTCCAAATTTCGAAAAATATTTTATTTTGTACACTTTCGCGTCTGATTATTCATTGGCAGCGGTGCTTACACAGAAGGAAGATGGGGGAGATGAGTACCCCATATCATTTATGAGCACTGGTCAGCAGGGAGCCAAATTCAATTACCCAGCTGTGGATAAACAAGCTTATGCAATCTTCAAAGCGGTAAAACAATTCAGGCCATACACACTTAAGAACCGGACTAAGGTAATAGTTCCACACCCAGCTGTAAGGTCTCTTTTTGTACAAAAGGAATAAGGAGAAAGAAGAGTCAACTGGGTAACATCTTTACAAGAATATGATCTCGAATTCAAACCATCATCTATAGTAAAGGGGCAGGGATTGTGCAAACTAATGGCTGAAGGTAAAGACAATGAAGAAAACAATTGGGAAAATGAAGCTGAGTTACATATGATGGATTTATGTCCTCTTTTCATAGCTCCAGATTCCTAGTACCGAGACCTTGTTCATTACCTTCAAGAAGGATTGTTGCCAGAAGATTGGAATTCCAAACAACGAAGAGCATTGCGCCTTAAATCAGCTGCATATCATATCATTGATGGAATATTATTCAGAAAGAATTATGATGGAGTCCTTCTCAGATGCTTAGAGAAGGAAGATGCAAAGAAGGTCATAACAAAGTTACATGATGGGCCTGCTGGAGTTAATTTTTCTGGAGATACGATAGCCCACAAGATTCTCAGATCTAGATACTATTAGCCCACACTGTTCAAGGATACGCACGCCCATGTCAGAAAGTGTGATATCTACCATAGGTGTGGGGGAAGACAAGCCAAAGTAGCAGGACCATTGAAGCCTGTGATGATAACAGAACCATTCAAGCAATGGGGGATTGATATCATTGGAGAGATAAAACCAAATTCTTCCTTGCAGCACAAATACATTTTGACGACAACTAACTACTTCACTAGATGGTTCAAGGCCATTCCGTTATGTAAAGTGAATGAAGATGCGGTCATGGATTTCTTGCAAGATCATATTATGACCAGGTTTGGGGTTCCAATTTCTCTAGTTTTTGTTAATGCTACTTATTTTTCTTCTATTAGATTAACTGCATTTGCTCATGAAAGAGGAATCAAGTTGCATTATTCTGCAAACTATTACCCACAAGGAAATGGTTTGGCAGAATCTACAAACAAGAATCTGATTAGGATCTTAAAAAAGACTGTGATAGAAAACCAGAGAAGTTGGCATTTAGCATTACTGAATTCTCTTTGGGCTGATAGGGTCACACCCAAGAATTCCTTAGGTGTGTCACCGTATACCCTTGTTTATGGAAAAGAAGCTATTCTTCCCCCCAACATTATGCTACCATATTCCATAATAGCTCAGGAGTCTAGAGGCACAGATAACGAAGTCCTACAGATTAGAATCTATAATCTTTTGAAGGCGGAAGAGTCTAGGGCCAAAGCCACAGAACGTTTTAAGCATCAACAGGAAGTAGTGAAACAGTGGTTTGATAAGTATAAAGCTGGAAAAAAGGAATTTGAAGTAGGAGATCTGGTTCTTAAGTGGGATCACCCTCATGATGAAAAGGGGAAACACATGAAGTTTCAACAGTTATGGGTAGGCCCTTTTCAAGTTGTAGCAAAGCTTGGCCCCTCAACCTACAAGTTGCAAGAGGGGTGGGAAGATAACTTACCAATTAATGGTTTAGTTCTCAAACCTTATTTTTCCTTATTTTTGTTTTTATTTTGTACATAAATAAACTCATTTGGTTGTTTATGTTTTATTTATTTTATTTTTGTTGTTTTAGTTAGATTTTGATTGATTTCAATAAAAGAAGCAAACTTTTGGTTGCATGGGGAGCATCAGAATTCTGGGTTAACTAAAATCCTTGGTTATAAGACTGTGTACTACTAATTTATTTGAAAGAATTTCTTCTAGTTTAGCAGTTTTCCTAAATGGATATGAACACATTGAAGTCCTACTTAATCCTTGTAAAATAACTCAGGATCAAAAGGTCTGGAATACTATTTCGAGGCTCCATCGATCTCACATTTCAAAATGTCTTAGGGGGTGACAGCAAAAGACCCATGGAAAGGAAGCAGGGTAAATAGTATATTATATATAAATGATCCCATGCCAAGTATTGAAAGCCAAAAGGCAAATAAGAGTAAAAAATCTCCTAAGAAAGCAATATGTATCAAAATGAAGTACTAAACCATATGAGTACAAAATCGCCAAAGTTCTTCTCCGTCAGTGAGCTAAAAATTAAATAAATCTCTCACACAAAAGGACACTATGGATAGAGGAGCCTGAATAAAAAATTCAGAAAGAAAGGCATGCAAGAGGACTCAAAAATGACAAAAATTACAAAAGCACAAAAGTGCAAAATGACATGGGAATGAGGAACAAATGAATATTTCTGTTTACCATATGTTACAATCCTGTGGTGTCCAAGCTGGGAGCTACCTGGAGACAGAGGTAAAAAATGAAACTCATATTCCTGGCTTCAAAAGAGTTATCTTGACTTTGAAATCTTGGTTTCCATTTTCCTAAATTGGACTATCATCAATGATTAAAATTACATACATCTACCATTTGGGAAATCCAGACATCTAGAAGAATTCAGCATGTTGGTACTTATTGTCAAACAGTCTTGTACTTAAAGAGGAAATTGTCCAGAGATCTGTGTTAACTAGGTAGTTGCCAATTGTTGCAGCTGCAACTTTTTTCCCAAATTTTTTAAATTTTGGACCCTCCTTTTAATTTCATTTTGCCTAGGATTGTTTGGATTCCTGATTTTTGTCTTTCCTCTGCTACAAATTTGGATCTTTTGAGGTTGAATTGAGGTCAACTGTTTTCTTTCATTTTGGAAGTTGAATGATCTAAAACTACCAATGCTTTTGACTATCAAACTTAACATTTTTTTATCGCTATCGAAAGTCTATTGATGTGTGAATCGGGGCATTAGTTTTTATATCGCTGCTGTTTCGGAGGGAAAATAGAGAGTGTGTCGATGGCTAGTTCTGATTTTCGCCGATGCCTTGGTTTTATTGATCAAACTTTTTACTTTGCGATGTTTTTGTTTTCGCTATCAGAACGGTGTTGATGATTGATCGGAGGTCTAGTCCTTTGTGTTGTCGACACGGCGGCAGCTTTGAGCTTTGAGTCACCGATATTTAGTTATAAAAGCTTCCGATCGCCGATGGTTTTGTGATACACAAAATTCACAGTCTGTCTATCTCCTGCCGTTGCGGCTGCTTAGTGAACTATCTCGCCGATGTTTAGTGTTTTCAAGTCCCGACGCGGTATTAAATAGTGATTTTGTTTTCTGAAACATGACTTCGGCAGCATTTAGTGCTTTATAGCACCGACATTGCAGAAACCTTCAGTTTTGTCTCTCCGATATTGTGGATTATTTTGTGTCTTGAGCCGTCGATATGTAGTCCTTAAAGCCTCTAATTGCCGAAGTTTTCATTTGATCACGGAAGCCGTAGTCCGTATGTCTTCCGCCGTTGCGGCTCCTTAGTGAACTAACCATCCGACATATAGTTGTTCCATTCATCGATGAGGAGTTTTTCAGCCCCATGCTTAATATTTTCCCACTTGTGAGGGTTTTCCCGTTGTTTTTTGTGATCTTTTACCCTATTTTATGGGCGACAGAGGTTTCTGTTTTTTATGAAGTTAGGGTTTTCATGATGAGAACACAGTACAAGTCCTCACATTTGATGATTAGTTTTATTGATAGTGTGGTTTATGTTTTATTGAAAAGTTAGATGATCTTGAATGTAGTCCGCATTAATGATGAGTTTTTCATTTTAAATGCAGACAGACTTAGAGGATTTGTCAGACCCAGCTTGGGGATTGTTGCTGCAAAGAAGATATGTCTAGAAGACAAAGCAGAAGAAAGGAGGCAACAATGAAGAAGCAGAGATGAAGAAAGTGAGGGTCTGAGATCTCAACAGATCAATAGCAGCAGAGGCCTAGGCTTGGGAAAATTTCATCATCGACCAAATTGGTCTCTCTTTATAAAAAGTGCTATTAAATTTTAATTTAATGTAACGTATTGTACAACACTCACTAAAAGACAAAATTGTGAGAATGAACGGTTGGGGGGCAGCCCAAAGGTTTTGTTGTTTTGTATAAATATAAGAGAGTTAGATGTAAGAAGGGACTTTTTCCCAGATAGATTTGTGAGAGTATGTTGTAAGAAGAACTATTTCCTTTTGCAATAAATAATTACAAGTTTCCTGTTGGAGAAAGCTTGGTGGAATTTTTCAAATGCTGTGCTATGGATCTGTTGAATGTGAACTATTTCGTTTTCAGCTTGTGTCCATTAACTGTGAGATCGATCTAACTCTTTGAACCTATGTTCTTGTTATGAATGCGCTCTAGTTTATTCTATGAAATTTCCACTGTGAGTAATGAAGGCTTTTCATAAACAATAAGCTATCTTGTTGTTCATATATCTATTAATGTTCATGTGTTTTGAAATAAGTAACAGCTATCTGTGATTTTTCTTAATGCATGCGCATAAATACATTACTCATTGATAAATGATAATCTTTCTCCCTAGGGATAGGTTAGATAGTTAGTTTTAGTTTCTTGTTGTGTGTGATTTAGATGCGAGAGAGTTAAGACGAGAGGTAAGAACCTGTGCATCACATTGTGACCGCTCCTCGTATTCTCTATCAATCTGCATTTTTAGATAGGCACTTGCACATCATACTTAAATACAAAAAACTAAAAATATACACGGTGGACCGGGTCGTAACCGGTAAAACCTTTTATTTTGTTAGCTTCTTTTATTTATATAGCATATTTGAGAATGGATGTGATTTTTGGTGTCATCATGTCTGTTGTGGTCCACCGCAAACCATAGGAATATTTTCTCTGTAACATAAAGATGATATCGGATTATTAAGCTTCATTTATTGTACCAATGCATGCCTCGATTAAATATTGTTAAGCTTCAGTTAAAGCAGCAATGGATGCATTAGTTAATTAAAGGAGAACTCACAATGATCACTTCAAGAAAATCAACCAGCATGATTTTAGTTAATAATAGTTAACTAAGTGTTAATAAATATGGAATAGTTACTATAGTGTTTTACATTGATTACGCTTTAGTTAAACTAAAATATGACACTTAAGTTAACCAAAAGATGACACTTCAGTTAATAAGGTGTTTACATGATGACACTTGAGTTATTTCATTACGACACTTAAGTTAGCATTCTAACTAAGTGGGCATGCAACCAGTTAGAAGGAGAGTTCACTCTGGAATCAGTTAATCATGATTTAAGTCCACAATTCTATAGTGTTGCGCATCATGTATGTTGGATTGAAGAATCTAGTCCACAAGATATTTTCTGAAGAACACAATTTGTTATTCTCTGCATGTGGTGCACTATTCTCATGCAACCATCTGCTATAGTTTGCATGGCAGTGATTTTAGCTTGTTGTTAATGTTCTAGGCACATGGTAAGTTGATACAACTAATATTTATTCTCTATTTCCCAGTATTCACTCATATCTAACTCCTGGGGTGCTGAAAACAATTTACTATTGTGTAAAATACATTCCCTACTTGGGTTTTTCATCCTCATTGTTTTGAGGGTTTTCAACAGGGTACATCTTATGTTATGGATGAATGTTTCATGTGATTGAATGGTTCATTGATTCAAGTATTCATTATTTCTGCACTTAAAGTTTTAAAGTTCAAATATCAACATATTTACACAAAAATCAACAACAATAAAGTGAACCCTATGGGTTATTTCACACTAGAATCCATTAGAGTAAGACTAAATCCATATAATTATTGGAGGAAAAAATATTTAATGTTATTGTTGATAATTGATAATTGATATTTTGCACGGTCCCTTTTTTTTGGCTCACGACCCTCACGCGTCCTCCTTGGACCGCTCACCCTCCTCTCAGAGTCAGCCTGGCAACAGCCTCCTGCTGCTATGTTTTCTGGCCCCATGGGCCCAGAAGGGGGCCCTGACGGCTCCACATCTATTCCTCCATAGCATGTGGCTTTCCGCAAACTTATAGCAAGCAGCGACAAATGTAAGTTGAACGAGACTCAGCAAAAATTCATGAAAAAGATGGATAACATCCCTACGGTCACCCTTCCATCTTGTGAAACGTGGAGATTGGCTCTGAATCTGTCAGATCGGGGCCTCATTGGTCAATTCACAGGCTTGCGGCCCTCCCCCAAGGCGGTTGAAGCATGGGTGCAGAGGAATTGGAGATCATTAGTAAAAGCTGGTATGAGAAGCTACTTCGTAAGCAAGGGATTCTTCGTATTCGTGTTCGAAGAAGAAGACGACAAAAGCCTCATATTCAGGAACGGATCATATTTCATGGGACCCCAGGGCTTATACTTGAATAGATGGACACCAAAATTTGACCCAACACAAGTTGTACCATCGGCAGTCCTGGTATGGGTGCACCTTCCCCATTTACCTCTCCACTGCTGGAACTTGAAGACTCTAGAAACCATTGGCAGCACCCTCAGGAAATACATAGACCGTGTAGAAAGAAAAGACCAGTACTCTTATGCGAGAATCTGTGTGGAGGTGGATCTAGAACTAGGGCTTCTGGAAGCAATCAATTTAACGGTCTCATATTGGTCACACACCCAAGAACTAGACTACGAACAAATCCCATTCAAATGCAGGTATTTCCATGAACACAGACACTTCGCAAGATACTGTAAGAAGAAGGATGAAGAAGAGGTAGAGAAAAACAAAGATCAATGGACCCAGGCTCATAAATCTGCCCCGGCAAGGACGAATAGTAGGAAAAAGGGGAAAGAAACATCAGGGGGATTTGACGTGCCAGAAGTAAGACAAGAACAAGAGAAGGGACGCAAAGACCAGCCAAGGCCAGAAATGGAGTAAAACCCTTTTGAAATTCTAGGGGAACCAGAAGACAACACTAAAACAACACCAGAGGAGATCGAGCAGCAGCCCCCTCCCCAAGATACTGAGAAGGAAATGACAGATGCACCCCAATCAAGATCTCCAACCAGGATCTTCTCCTCGCCTTCCTATGCTAAGGTAGTAAGGAAAACACCTCTGGAACCCTCGAGGTCATCGAATGATGAGTCATTTGAGAAGCCATAAAAAAATAGGGAGGAAATCTAGCAGGGAAACTAGAGAGGAAGAAGCAGAGAGGAAAAAAATGCAGGGTAGCCAAGCTACAATCGAAATGTCAATGGGGAGAAACACCAGAACAAGGCCTCCCAAGGGAGGTTCAGCCCACCCCAATCTCAGTAAATAATGCAGTTGATCTCTTGGAATTGCAGAGGGCTGGGGAATCCTGCGAAAGCCGAAGCAGTAAAAGACCTTATGAAAATAGAAACCCCAGAGATCCTCATGCTCTAAGAGATTAAGATAGAAGGGGATTCCCTCCTTCATATAAGTGGTAATAAGTGGAAGAAAAATCCAGGGAAGGCCATCGACGCTAGAGGCTCCTCCAGGGGTCTAGCAACATTGTGGGTAGATGAGGAGTTCACACTTGAAAGCTCCTTTGATACTCAGCATTGGATCTACACCGAGCTCCACCATAAAACAAGTAAGCTCTTCCTTTCTCTCTTCAATTTGTATGTCCATGTACTGTAGGCGGAAAATAAAGAGTGTTGGCTAACTCTAGCAGATTTCATAGAAATCTAGACCCCTCGGAACATAATAGTTGCGGGGGATCTAAATATGATTTTTGAATCCAAAGAAAAGAGGGGAGGGAACAACATTAAGGATCAAATGATCCCCTTGGTTGAGGACCTCATGCATCAGTGGGATCTACTAGATATCAAGCCAAACCAAGGACTGTTTACATGGACAAATAACAGAGTTGGGTCAAATCATATAGCTTCCCGTTTGGACCGCTTCCTAGTTCAAATTTCACTACTCTATCAGAGGGCGGTCTCCTCCAAAACACTCCCAAAGCTGATTTCATACCAAAAACCCATCCTACTTCAGCTGGAAGAAGAAGACAACTTGGGGCCCATCCCCTTCAAGTTCAACCCTCTATGGATCAAAAAGGAAGTGTTCAAGGAAATAGTAAACTCAGCTTGGTCTACCCCAGTGAGAGGGTCCCCCTACTTTGTTTGGGAGCAGAAATTAAAAGCCATGAAGGCATCTTTGAAGGAATGGATTAAGAATCCCATCAAGACCCCAACTACCCAAATAAAGGAGACTACCCAGATTCTTGAAAATCTTCAAATAGATTTCGAAAAGAAAGACATCACCAGAGCATAATTAGAAGGAGAGCAGGCAGCCCAAGCAAAAAGTTTTCTCTCTTTCCTCCAAGAAGAAGAGTTCTTGAGGCTGAAATCTCAATGCTTGTGGCTAAAAGAAGGAGATTGTAATACAACATACTTCCATAGACAATGTAGAATCAAGTTGTCCAAGAATCATATCTCTGAAATCACCACATTAGATGGGACCCTCCTTAAAGGCCAAGACCAAATCAAGCTTGATTCTAAATCTCATTATCAATTTCTGTTTAAAGATAACAATGAAAGAAACGAGGGTGTCTCCACAGATTTTATTTCCCACATTTATCTCCTTGTAAACAAGGAAGATAATTCAGCCCTCTCAAAGCATTTTACAGAAGAAGAAATATGCAATATAATTTGGGCAATGGAACCTAACAAGGCCCTTGGGTCGGACAACTTCTCAATTCACTTTTACCCTCAATGTTGGGACATCATTAAAGTGGATTTCTTGATAATGGAAAAATCCTTTCAACATAAAGCCAAGGTGGACGGAAGCACTAATTCCACCTTTCTTGTGTTGATCCCCAAAGAAGTGAATCCGAGCACCTTTGAAAGATTCATGCCAATCTCCCTCTATAACTCATCCTACAAGATACTAGAAAAATTACTAGAAAATAGAATCAAACCTCTCCTTGGGAAACTCATCTCTCTCAGCCAAGGATGCTTCATCAAAGGGAGACATATCATAGACAATGTGATCTAGGTTCAAGAAGCCACCCACTCGAGCTTCCACTAGAAGGAGCACAGAATGATTATTAAGCTAGACATGACGAATGCTTTTGACCTAGTAAAACACTCATTCCTTTTCAAAGTTCTTCTCTCTTTCGGTTTCAGCTCTAATTTTGTCAATTTGATCAAATCTTACATAACAAAACCATGGATAGCTCCACTGGTAAACGACAGACCAACCAATTATTTCCAGGCCACGAGGGGAATTAGGCAAGGTTGTCCCCTCTCCCCTTTTTTGTACATTTTAAAGGCAGATGCATTGAGTATAAATTTAGATGCAGAGAAGAAGGTTGGGACTGTCCCAAGCATAAGGATAGTAAAAGGCATAGAGCCTATAAATCACTCACTCTTCGCTGATGACTCTCTGCTCCTGGGGGGAGCTTCCATAGTGATATCCAAATCCTTCAACAGAATACTCCAAGACTTCTGCAGTATAACCGGAGCACTCATCAATAAAAGAAAGACGTAGTATATGGCTAGAACACATAACAGAATGTCATACAACGAATTGCAAATATTCTGGGGTTCTCGGGCTATGCCAGTTGAGATAAAATTAAGTACCTGGGGCTTCCCCTCACCTTGGTTCCTAACAAAGCTTCATTGTGGAATGATGTCATGAATAAGCTAAGATAAAAAATTAAGGCATGGGGAGGTCAATGGATTAACAAAGCTAGCAAGTTAACGTTAGTAAAAGTAGTTCTCTCCTCTCTGCCAGTCTACCAAGCTTCTTTTCTTCTAGCACCAAAATATATTATGGATCAATTCTAAAAGTTAATACGAGACTTCTTATGGAAAGGAGGTAAAGGAAACCAAAGGAAATTCCACCTTGTTAAGTGGGACAATGTCAAGCTTTCTCTGGCTAATGGTGGCCTTCAGATTCGGGATCCAAGATTAGCAAACCTGGCACTTGGAGGAAAAATTATGTGGAAACTGTACACAAACAACAAACATCCAGTTAGTATAATACTAATATTAAAGTACATGAAAGGAGAGTCCCTGCGCAGTCTTCAGGAAATCAATTACCAAAATGGAACTGTCACTTGGAATTTATGCAAGAGGAGCCATGATTTGTTTTTAAATAGTATTTTCAGAATTCCTGGCAAAGGAAACAAGACGTTGTTGTGGAAGGATAGCATCATGGGAAGCCTCCTCTAGACACCATGGAGGGAATCAATTGCATTAGAAATTGGATGAAGCTGCGTGGGGTCTTCACACTAGTAGGAATTTCGAGTTGGGACGTTAATGGTGGATGGCTCGATTGGTCTCTCCCACGTATTCCTGATCAAGCTAAAAATCAAAAATCGCAATTCCTTATTGCACTCTCCGATCTTGCCCCGCCCCACCTGCAAGAGGAAGATCGTTGGGGATGGGGAAAAACAGGCACATACACTGCTGCCCAAGGATTTTATTCTCAGCAAAAAAAGCATGAATCGGGTATCCTAGTAGATTTGTGGAAACGTGTCTGGGATCAAGGCATCCTTCCAAAGGTAAATTTATTTTTCTGGATTTTGATGAATAGAAAGGTATTAGCCGGAGAGAATCTCGCAAAATGTGGCATCATTGGACCCCACGGATGCATATTGTGCTACAGAGAATCGGAAACCAACGAACACTTGTTCATGAATTGTAAATTCGCTCGAGAGGTGTGGCCACTCATTCTTCTTGGTCTAAATGTTTCAGTCTAGGGGAATACATCAATGCTAGCACTATATTCCACTTGGAAAATAAGATATCCTCACCCAATTCATGGTAAGTCTGCGTGGAGCAGAATCTGGGAGGCTATACCCAAGTATGTGTGTTGGAGCATTTCGCTGGCCATAAATGATAACATATTTAACAATGTTCAACGGCAACCATTGAAGGTGGCTACAAAAGCCAAAGCATTTCTCATTGAAATGGATGGAGTTCAATCTTTTAAGAAGGGGAATTCATTCCTTCCGGATGAAAAAAATGGATGGGCACTTACACCTTCAGAGATCGGAATAAGGATCCAGTAAGGCCAAGCATAACCCCAAAATGGCGAAAAAGAGATTCAGAATCTGACTTTCAGATTTGGTGGAGGACTTAGGGGAAAGCTTCGATCTTCTTTGATGGTGCCTCCAAAGGAAACCCAAGGAGGGTAGGAGCTAGAGGGGTAATTTACTCCGCGGATGGTAAAAGTGTTGATAGATTCAGTTGGGGCCTTGGTCCTAAAACCAACAACCACGCAAAAATACCAGCCCTATTAAAAGATTTCCAGATTGCATGGGAGAAAGGGATCAAAGACATTCAAGTCTTCGGAGACTCGAAAATCTTGATAAAGACTCTATCCTCAAATGCCCTGTTCAATGATCTGCTGCTCAACAAAGTCTTACAAATATTGAGATCAGTGATGTACTACTTCTCTTCGCATATTTTTTATCATATTTTCCGTGGGCTGAATAAGGAAGCTGATGTAAAGGCAAATGAGGGGTGCTTACTGAATCAAGGAGTCCTAAGGGCAAATGAAGAAGAAGCTCGTTGGGCTTCCATTCCGTAGACCGATGGAATTTGGTAGGGGCCGATAAGAAGTCTTCTAAGAGATAGAAGATTGTTTGTAATAATGGTTGATTCGGAGTAATCCTCGCCTCATTCTTTTTATAAAATCTCATAACCGTTATAGTAAAAAAAATGATATTTTGTAATACAATGGAGGTGTATATACACGTAAAATATGATAAGTCGTGACCTTTCGAAAAAGGTACAACCATCATTAATCACAACCATAAATATGAATATTATCATAAATTACAAATTTTATAACTTACATATTTATATATTATTATATAGATGTAATATACTTTAGGTATATTACAAGTCTTCCCACTTTGAAAATATTCGACCATGAATATTATTATAATACTCTAGATGTAATATACTTTAGGTATATTACAAGTCTTCCCTCTTTGAAAAGATTCGACCACGAATATTTATTCCACTTAATGTGGATTTTGACTTTTATAATTTGATCATCATAGTTGATATGTGTCGATAAAAAATTCTAAGTGATGCACACAATTTTTGAAATGTGGACGGGTCGATCCATCCCAAATTTACTTTTGTTGGAACTATTTGATGATCAATTCTTTGGATATAACTTCTCATTTTAGGCTTCCCTACAAGTTGTTGATTTTGAATTCGCACTTCATTAATATTGTAGTTGGGTTGTATGTAAGAACGGTATTGTTTATTTTCCTCATGACTTTGATTCGTGTTGTAATGGTTGTTATGATGTGGGTGACGATAAATTTTTTGAGTTAATTGAGGAGTGTGTGTAGGGAGTTCAATTGTTTTTGCTCCTAGTGATCTATTAATCAATACCTTTTCAATAGAACCATTTTTTGGAATTTGAACATTGATTGTGTCTCTAGTGATTTTTTGTTTACATCTGAATTTGTATTGATGATGTCCTTGATTCAATGCTTTCAATCATTGTTTCTTTTTCCATAGTTTAGACATCCTTTGTTGAGGGTTTTACTTGCTTCCCAACTTATAAAGACTCGCTTGATATTATTGCACCCATGGATGTCTCCTTATCTACTTTTAGAATTGGTTTTACCTTACATTTTAGTTGTTTTACTTCTTTCAGTAAGATTTTATTGTGATTCTTCAAACGATTAATTTCTTTTTATTTATCTAAAAAGAGCTTGATAGTTGCTTTGTTGGTCTCCTTATTGTCTTGAGATTCTTGATCACATTGATTTGACACGTTTGACTTGTCATCTTTGTTTTCAAGTTGTATGTTCTCTAGCTTCACATCTCTTAACATTTTTATTTGTTCAAGTAACTTCTTATTGAGATTCCTTAGGAGGGAACCTTCTTCATCTTTTTCTAATAATTTTTTGTTGAAATTTCTATTGAAATATTGAACTATTTGTTGATTACATTGTTTCTCATTTCAATTTTTGAATGTGATTTTTAAGGAAATAATTTTCTTTCCGAATTAAACCATTACAATGTTTCTCAAAGTCAATCCTAACTTGTAATTTTTTATTTATATCTTGATGTTGTATTACTTCATCCACTAATTTATTAATTTCACACATTATGAACTGATATTTATTCGTCACTTACTTTTTCAATATTGAGATGTGAGAACCCAATCAGTTTGAAGGTTAGTTATACTTCTCTAATTACCATTAGGATGGTTTTATATATATCTTTTTCTTTTTTACTTTGTTATTATTTTCTTCTTTAAATTTCTTTTCTCGTTTTTACTTTATTTTTCTTCTTTTTTCTTTACTTTTTATTTTTCAAAACCACATATGGTTTTCTTTAAAACCATGTGTTGTTTTACACTTTTTCTTTTCTATTTTGTTCCTTTTTCCTCTTCCCCTCTTCTCTCCCACTAGGAGTTTCCTTTAATTCTTCAAATAGTTAGTAATTGAATGGAACCACGAGCTTGTAGATTCTTTTTGTCTTTATTCCGCTGGAAAATATTATTTGACCATAGGTCATGGTAAAACCACTTTGATACCACCTGAAGTGAACCCTATGGGTTACTTCACACTAGAATCCATTAAAGTAAGACTAAATCCGTATAATTCCTGGAGGAATAAATATTTAATGTTATTGATAATTGATAATTTATATTTTGTGATACAATGGATGTGTATATAAATACACGTAAAATATGATAAGTCATGACCTTTAAGAAAATGTACAACCATCAATATTAACAATAATAAATATGAATATTATCATAAACTACTAATTTTATAATTTAAATATTTATATATTTATATATAGATGTAATATACTTTAAGTATATTATAAACAACCTCTAGTGGGTTTAGTGTCCAACTTCTATTTTTACTTCTTTGTGGCCTTTATTTTGTTTCCTTGCTTCAAAATTATGGTGTGTATTTTAATCTCTCTATTTTTGTTCTGCACTTATGTTCTCTCGTTGTCTTTGGCTAAATGTTATGTACAGGTAGCAATTTTTTTAGAATTTGCATTTATATTTAGTTTTTTTGTAGTGAAGGTGATTCCCTAGCTAGAAGGTTATGATCATGCATGATTTCTTAGATGCTAAGACAATTTTATAAAGTAGAATTCTCCAGACTTTTTTTTTCTAATTCATTAGTCAAACTAATGTTCCTACTATAGAATTGCCGAGATGCACGCCATATATAGGGCTATGTTTATGCACTATCAATTACTAACAATAAGCCATGTTCTCGTAGGATAGGGCAACATGTCTTGGGGGTTTTGTATCAGGTCTTCATCAAAATTACGTTGATTGAACCATTTGACCTTGTTTAAAGTCACTAACGGTTTATTGATACACAATTGAACTTACTTAGCAAAACCAAGGCAACTCTATTAAAAGCAGAAGCCATACTAACCTGAATTATGCCACTTGCCTCGTGCTTAAATTGCAAAAGCTGAGCCAGATCCCTCCTCATTCACTTCATCTCCAAGTATGGCTTGTTCTTTATCAACTTCATGCGCGAGATCATAATCCTTAGGGCGGTTTTGTTGTCGTTGATAACAAGAAGTACTCTCCATTAAAATTATGTAACAAAGCATCCAAACAATTTTAAGAACATACCAATTACTTCAATTGGGACTCGATATAATCGGTATATGCTCAACTGATCATTATGCTCAGTCATCTTTAACAATGTTATATATTTATTCAACTCGTTTCATTAATATCTGTGAAGACACACTGAAAAGGCTAAAAAGGGAAAGAAGGGAAATAATGGGCATAATTTTTCTCATGATTTTACAGACTTGAGACTTTTTACCAAACATGGATTGTAGATATATCTTCCTCAACATAGAAACAATAGATGTTGTTGAATCATGGCAATCAAATTGAATTGTTAATGGCAGGGGCACGCAAGCAGTGAGGTAAGGTGGCGAGATTGCGTAATTAATGCTAATTTAATGAGGAACCCAAGGATTGAGAGATAAAGTTGAAATCGATCATCCCAAACTTTGGCGAACCCAAGGATTGAGAGATAAAGTTGAAATCGATCGTCCCAAACTTTGGCTAAAATGAAGAGGCCTGGAAATAAATGAAAAAATATGCAAAGTCAAACAACCAACCTAACACAACTAGCACAAGTAACCAAGTTCAGCCAGTGCAGTATCAATCACTATGGGTACTTCACATTATCCTTTGGTTGGATAAGATTCATCTTGATATTAATCAAGAGCATATAACTACTTCCACCTGACTTCGCGGGGTTCACAACACCATATATTTAGCCTCTTTTGTTTCATGTAACACTGTTTCACAAGGCATCGAAGAACACAACATTGTTTCACAAGGCATCGAAGAACACAACGTTGTTTCACAAGGCATTGAAGAATGCAAGGAGTTAAAGCATTGTTTGACGCCCAACGAAGAATGCATGGAGATGGAGCCATTCCCAATGCCCACACCGCAACCGTGACAACAACGCTTCAAACTATAATGTAATCAACTTGTAGAAAAAAATCGATTTTTATATTAATTAATAGAAAATTAGTTTGAAACGTTGGTTAAAAGGGTACATTGCATTTTAGTCAATGGAAACTAATACTTAGTCAACGATGATTGAATACAATTAATGCCCTGGCCTTCGACAAGGACTAATAAAAAACCAGTTTGAAATATGAAACTTGTAAATCATAATTTTATACTAATTTTCATGCTCCAAATCAACTCGATGCTTAAAATCGCTATGTGATAACCTAATCTTTTTTCCAAATTACAATTTAAATAACTTGTATCAAACACCTTCATATTATATTTATAACCTTTTTTTTTATGAAAACGATTATCATTTGTATTAACAAAAGTTTCAATCGGACTATCCAACATGAAAATACATTATAAGATAGAGAAGTTGGAGCTTGTCCATATATAAGTTCATTATTTTTAGAGTTGTTACATTCACCTTCATATATGAGATAATGAAGATTCTACTAGTACAAAGTCGACAAAAATATCTTAAAACCAAAATGAACTTGCAAAACATGATTTAATTACTGTTGAGGTTGACTTGCTTGTTGTTTTTTTTTGCCTGGCTGAGTGAGGTGTCAATTTCCATGTTATTTTGGGTTTGTTGAATTGTGGCTTCCCCCTGTGAGTGACCATGTCCTACTTCCGCTGAGAGGCATTGGTTGGAGGTTGTTGAGAGTGAACTCTCGCTCAAATTGCAAATTAGGTTGCAAAGCAGGGCAACCTTAAATTCTAGTACTCGTAGTTGTCAACGAAGTACATGTAACACTTCCGCAGTTGATGCATTTTGTATGTAATTCTGATTTCCCATACTATGAATCCTATAGGTGACAAAGAAAATTGAATCGGTGTTACCATTGATTAGTTATTCATGGCGCTTGAGAGTTTTCTTCATCTCCCTAATTTCATTGTGTAGGCTAGCATTACAAGTAGCGCAATCCATGATGCTTGGGGTGCAAATTAATGAGAGGGAGGAGGGAAAATCCCAAACCAAACCAACACAAATGAGCTCAATATCCTTTAGCGGCAAGACCAACCAAGAAGCTGAAATAGCACCATGACCCACAAAGTAACAGAGAATGCACCCAACGAAGGCAAGAAACTAGAATTATTTTAACCAATAAAAAAATACCAGAGACAGGCGAGACAAGCCAAGAAGAGCATCAAATAGAGGGTCTACAAAGCCAGACATAATCCAACACCAAAACCAAAAGGGCGAGCCAAATACCATTGTGGAATTCGTTAACCATGAACCAAAAGGGTGAGCCTAAAACTTTTGCGGAAATTATGAACCTGGAGCTGCTTGACTACTCCCACTCTGAACATGATACCACAAGCTGAAAAAGAGAACTAGAGTCCCACATTGCCTTCATAGAATGATGGAATTCATTTTTAAAACTAAGGGAGAGTTAAGACATTTTTAAAACTAAGGGAGAGTAAAGTGATTTCAAATCCTTTCATATTATACCATGGGTACTTGACATGAGTGCAAAGTACGATGCCACTCATTCATTGTATGCAAAAACTTGTCAAACATTAGGGAATAAAGGTTGATGAAACAACCCCTTTCTTCTTTAAAACTCCTTTCATGGTCTTTGAGATATTGTTAGCCTTGGAGTCTCTTGCTTGATTATGGTCTTGATTATTATTGCAAAGTGACTGTAAATTAAGACAATAGGCTTGTAGAAAGTATAAAAAGTATAAAGTTACCACTTCTACTTGACTATTTGTTGTGATTCTTAATCCCTATTCATATTGCAATTCTTCATTTCCATTTAAATCAAAAAATTCTCATGAAAATATTGCTGAAAATTTTAAAAAAAGTTAATTTTTAATAATTTTTAATTTTTAAA
Source organism: Pseudotsuga menziesii (assembly GCA_001517045.1). NCBI lineage: Eukaryota > Viridiplantae > Streptophyta > Pinopsida > Pinales > Pinaceae > Pseudotsuga > Pseudotsuga menziesii. Next base: position 25,555 of record LPNX010558058.1, read on the forward strand.
TTAAAATATTAAACACATAAAAGCAATTTATTTTTTCAATAAATTATCGCAATTAATAATAATAAAAACTATGGGCTCTATAACTTCTTTACTTGAGAATATTCGTGTTGCTTTTAAAAGATATATTGGATGTGTGAAACACAAAGTAACATTTGTTCCCAATTTCATTGTAAAGTAAAATACACGTAAAGTACACTTAATAATTATGGGTTATTTTGTACCTGCATCATGACGAAGTGAAATGTCAGGTCACGATACAACTTTACTTTTAGTGGAAAAAGGTAAATCCTATTTCTGGTATGCAGTCCATCCATTCGTTGTTGTAAGAGTACACATACATACTCCACAATCTTTACCAAATAAAAGAAGGGGTGTCATTTTCACTTAGAAAGTTGTCTCTTTTGCCCATAACAACCGGCGGTTATAACAACGGGCTAATGAGAAAGTAAAGCTTTAAATTACCATCAACATCAGAGATATGTACCTATGAAACCATGTGATTTAGATGTGAGTGTTTTCTGTAAGTTGGTGAGTTCACGAGGTTATATATATATATTTTAGCCTTTTAGTATTTTGAACTTAGACATCGATGGTTTACCTCATTTATTTATTATTACCCATGGATACTAAATGGCGGTGAAGTTTTTGGAGGTTTTAGTACTTATTAATGCATAAAATGAGTTAGTTGATGATCATAAACCTATCTAAATGTTTTTTTGTCTTTTCTTGGAAAGAATACTTAGAGATTAAATGGTAATATTATAAATACTTGAAAATATTAAATACATAAAATAAAATGAGTTAGTTGATGATCATAAATCTATCTAAATGTCTTTTTTTATCTTTTCTTAGAAAGAATACTTAGAGATCAAATGATAATGTTGTAAATACATGAAAAAATAAACTTTAATATTTAGAATCTAAGACGTAATAAAGTAAAATTTCAAACAAAAAAAATCAAATAAATTAAAACAATAAATCATTTGATAGGATATTACTCAAGATCATTTTATGAAACAAAAGATCATTTTATGAAACAAAGGTAAAAACATATATACAATACCAATTATTAAGAGCGCAAATTGCAAAACCAATGAAATTTATATGGATTTTTTATTGATAAGATATAAATTTGTTTTGAAAATTTGTGGAATTAAGTTTTATTTCATTTTTTAATACATTAATGAAAATTCTCAAATTGTCGTTAATGAATGTGTAACTTACAAACAATCTCTACTTAAAATAGGTGAGAATGTAAAAAATCACAAACACAATTTGCAAAAGAGATTGATAGTAGAGTTCACCAAATATTTGGCTACGTCTCCAGATCTGCTTAACTACATGACCATTTTCGTTATAATGAAGCCAAGCAATCCAAAAGTTTTGTTACATCAATAATGGTTTTTCACCTGCAATCAAATGCCTTTAGCAGCTCTGCATGACAAATGTCTTTAATACCACATTCTTATGTTCCTTCACCTTTGTACTTCGGAACAAGATTTACTTAAAAAATTCATGTCAGTGTGCAGTTATCCAACTGCTAAGACTACAACAATGCATGATTTGTATTCAATGTTGCTAATAAGACTTAGGAAACTAATCAAGGAGCCTCTCGGTCTCAAACCACTCAAGAGTGGCTAAATAAACCTGATTACAATAAGCAATATTAAAAAAATTCGAACAAAAGGATTTCAATTTTTACATCTCACCAAATAGAGCTTGGACTTACTGGTTAAAACACTGTGTTTTCAACGCAGAGGTCTTGGGTTCGATCCTCTATGTCATTTGAGTCTTGGCCTCTACATAGTATGAATATCTATGATAAAAACAAACAGCTCTGACTTTTCTCTCATCGTGGTGCCGTTGGCGCAGTGGTAAAACAATGTATTTATAGGCTTTAGGTCAGGTGTTCGATCCACCTACCTAACCATTTCGGAGTTGATAAATCCCTTTAGGGCAAATCATTCCTACAGGACAACCTCTAATTGGCCCACATGGCGGTCGCGTCAACTCCAACTGGCACATCATCCCGCCACGTTAGTAAATTGTACTTCCACCTGAACAGTTATGCCATGTCATCTCTGCCAAGTCATTGTACGACTACCACATGTCATATTGGGATTAATGCCACATTAGTTGTCTGTACATCCGTACATGCTATGTGTTCTTCTTATATCATGCCACATCATTTGATCATACAATTAGTACTATCATGTGACATTTGTGCGGATGCCAGGTGGCACCCTTATCCAACATTTTACATGTTTGTACAAATATACATAACGTGATAACTTCTTATACGACGTCTGTTTGAGCCCGTTCAATTGTCATCAGAAATCTTTTGACGAGCTCTTTGCAATGGAGTCGTTTTCATTAGAATATGAGATTATCAATTTTGCTTGGTTATAAAGATCCTCCTGGGTCAATTTTAGATTCAATTGCCAAAGTAAATACTAAATTATGAACATTAGCACATAAAACACTACTAGTAAGAAAAAAATATTAAAAAATAAAACATTAAATGAACACCCAACAATAATTTGGAAATTAAACAACATTTGTTCTTTAAGAATGTGATGACACAACCCAATACCTTGATTTTTAGAGTGTAGTGACACAAACAAGGACATAAAAGTATATTTATCTTACCTTTGTGTGGGCACCTACATCATGAAAATATTGTTAAAAAGTTGCTACTTGCATTATTCCAATCCACTATAAAATAATATTATAATGTTTAGAATCAAGTAGTTGTTGTTGCAATTTGTATTCATGGAAAATTTGGTTAGCAAGAGCTACTTAAACTTTCAAGAATATAATTTTCCCTCTTGTAAGTATAACAACTAGGGTGGTCACTAACTTCAAGAAAATATAGAAGCAAATTATAAAGGTTTTTAACAAAATTGAAAATCTCTTAGATGAACAAATAGATGGGTTTTCAGAACTAGGTAGAATGTATGAACTCATATCCACTAAAAACGAAAAATCAAGAATGTCACAGTGCCCTAAAGAAAAATATTACCAATTAGATTTAGGTTTAGAGAAAGGTGATTTTATTTTTCAATGGATCCTGCAAGGCTAACCATGGAAGCAAATTAGCTAGAGGTGTAATTTGGGCTACAATGGAAACATCTATGGTAAGAATGTTCATGACATTAGTTCGATATTAAACAACGTGGATAAAAGAAACATTGATGTTTGAGGGCCTACTTCCCCTTATAGCACCACTAGAGGGGAAATAATTTGTGTGGTTGGTTATGATGATGAATATGCAAGTACTATAGGATATGACATGACATAGGCCTCAAAAACTATGATGATCTCCTGGAGAAGCCTTCTAGGATCATGGGAAGACTATACAACACAAAAAGTTAAGATCTTATATGGATTAACCTATAATCGATAGAAAATGACCCTTGTAATGGAGTGTTTGTTCTTATGCCTACTATACTCTTTGAATCTTGGAGAATAGTTTTTTTTTGGAATGTGGGGTAATGTTTCTATTGTTTTGTTGTCATATGATGTGGGGGAATCATTGGCCATCCATGGAGAGCACTAGGAAGACTAAAAGCGGACAAACTTGTCTTATGGAGATGATAATTTTTCAAAGAATGTAAAGGAGAAGAGGAACATTCCTGTGGACTATTTCAAAATGGGAGGCTGAGGTTTTTGTGTGTGTTGATCTTAAGCAAGTGTACACCTGAAGTTAATGTAAGTATGCAAGAATCTCTCTGCAGAGATGTCATGTGTCTCATTAGGGTTAGAATGGTGTGGTAGGGCATACAAATGAGAAAATGTGGAGCAAATGTTTATTGATTGTTCAATTGAAGATCTATCATCCAACATAATTTTATTAGGAAGTTTGGAAAGGGATACCCAAAAACACCATTTGAGTTTGGGCTCTCCAATCATCCATGGAGATCGACGATAGAGGAACTAAGTAGGATTATAAGTGGATGTTGGATGATAGAGAATGTGTAGGTGGTACTTGATAAATCCTTGATGGTTAACACAAGGTTAGGATCCTCAAAGCTCCCAAGAATTGAAGATGTGATCGGATATGGAGCAGATGGTGGAATTAGGGAGGCAACGACATAAGTGTTTGTTAGGGAAATTGGTGAAGTAGCTTAGAGAAGTTAAGGAGGGAAGTAGAAATAAAGGGGGGATTCTTCTGAAAAGAATGAGACTCGAAAAAAGAGGTGACCATGTCCACTTGCAAGACAAAAGAAAATGGAGTTCTTTTATGTAAACAATAAGAGAGGGAACCATCAAGAGAAAAAAATATTTGAAGCAAAGGAGATAGGTGACAAAACCAAATATAGTGAAGATGATCGTCGGGTAGAACTGCGAGAGAGGAGGAGAAAGATAGACCAATGAAGGAGGTATTTCATTATGAAAGAATATGAGCTTGTTGCTTGAAGGAAAGAGGATAAGGTGAATACACAAAGAAAGTGCACAAACAAACTTGTAATTTGTTCCCAAGGAAGATGATGTTGTAGCTTGGAGTGATGAAAAGAAGAAGGTTGAAGGCTCAATGGAAGGAACTTAGATGATAGAAGGAGTCAAACTTGAACTTCATGTGGTGAAGAGAAGAGCATGTAAATCATGAGCAAAAAGTTGAAGTAGAAGAGGAGCTTGTAACTCTCATAGAAGACAAAAGAAATGATGAGATGACCTGTCAGCTTGAGTACAAGCTGAAGGCGAATTACTGTTCATGAAAAGAAGGAAGTCCTCATGAAAGATAAGAGTTTGAAATACTAGAAGTAAAAATAAGATCATTCTCGTGGATCTAGTTATAAGCTTGAGTTGAGATAGAGTGTTAATGGGAATTTGATGAAAAAAGTGGGGACCTTCGGATTTTGCAATAACATATAGACCATTAAAGCATTGACATATTGTTCACGAATTTTGATTTAGTAGTCTATGTTTTTTTCTTCCATGGTGCGTTAGTATTTGAGTTTGCTTTAGTGCATTATTGTGGACTCCAAGAGACCCCACAACCCACAACTACATCAATTTGTTTCAAAACATTATAGAGAGTAGCTTGTAGCTCACTCCTCTATATCAAGTGGTATTGGAGTTGGAACCGATACTATTGAATTACAACTCTGGTAAGAATAAGAAGTACTGGGTAAATGTGTAATGTACCCAATTTCCTTGATACTATTTTGGGAAATGGGGTATGGAATTTTTCCTTAAACATTATCGATATAAGTTGTTAAGGTTAGTCTCTTTGAGCATACATGGTCATATCAAACATTTATATTAATCTTGTAAGGCATTCAAACTTAGTACATATTTCTTATGAGATATTAATTAATTTAATACGATCCCCTTCCATTCTTAAATAGGATTTTACTAGTCAAAGTCCTTAAATTTATTATAAAATGATACCTATATTACATACATATCTTCATGACTCTAGGTAATGTCAACACTATTTTTTTTTTTTTTAACAGAAACGGTTATGGAGTTTATTAATAATCAGCACTAAATTGCTGTATAAATGTACAATTCAGCATTCACCTTCGATCAGTCAATGACCTTCCGAGGAGCTAAGGAGGAATGTCACTTTGACTAACCGAATTAACTAGTAATTCATTTGGAGCCGCTCCGATAGCTTTATTGGCTGCCTTGTCCGCCAAGGCATTAAGATCTCTTAAAAGATGACAGAATCTAATATTTCGGAACAGCTTGGAAATGGACCTAATTCTTCTTATCAGTCTAGCAATCCTATTATTATCGCTATTTCTTCCTCCATTCATTGCCTGAATGATAATCCTGGAGTCCCCAAAAACCAGGACTTCTTCAACCTTTTTAACCAGCAATTGCTTTAGGCCCTGCCATAGCTCGTAAGCCTCCGCTATATTATTAGTCTCATAACCAATATTCCAGCTATACTCCACCACGACTTCCCCATCAGCGTTGGTGATGACTCCACCTCCTCCAGCCTTCCCTGGGTTCCCTTTGGAAGCCCCGTCAAAGAAGAGCTTAAAATTTTTCCTCTCTTTTAGCCAGTTGCCAAACTGAGATTTATCCATTCTGATCTCCCACGCCTCCATTTTCTTAGCAGCCATAGAATTATCAGCCATAGGCTTGACATTTTGCATCCACTCTCTCTCTTTTTCTGTTAGAGAACTTGTATTGCTCGGAATCTTCGAGGAACTTATTATCTCCATAAGTAAAGCCTGAATTTTGACTGCAATCTTACCCGGTGGTTGCTTTTTATCCTGAAAAATCCTGTAATTCCTCTCATTCCACAAACACCAGCATATCAGCTTTGGGATTTTAAGCCAGCAGCTCCTCACGCCCTCCTTCTCATTTAAATCTCCCTGATACAGCCTTTCCCAATTGTGGAGGCAATCGTGAATATTTTCTGGTATCCTCCTTAGCCCTCCCCAGCTGTCCAGCGCAACCTTCCATACTGATTTGGCATAAGAACAAGTAAAAAACAGGTGCGTGATGGTTTCACCAGCGACTGCACATAAGGGACACCTGAATGGGCCAGCGATCCCCTTCTTTTCTAAATTCTCGCCAGTTAGGATACGTCCATGCAGCAGCGTCCAGGTAAAAAGGTCAATCTTGGGCAACGTGGTGTTGGTCCAGTTGTAATTCCAGCTTTTGGGGTTGCCAGGGACGTTAAAATCAGCAGAGAAGCGCTGGTAACCTTCAGTGGAAGTGTAGTTGCCTGATCGATCTCCCCACCCACGCTTATCCCTTTTATTTTGGCATAGTGGGGCAATCCCAATCAGATGGACTAGTAGCTTCGATTTCTCTTCATCGAGTTCATCAGGTAACTCCGGAAAATGCCAGCCCATCCAACGCTTTCCCTCTGAATTCTCCCATTTGGAGATGTCCCAGATCGTAGTCAACCCCATCTCGCCCATCCTTTGCTGCAGGCGTGGAAGATGTGGAGGGATCTTACCTAAGACAGAGTCCTTCCAAATATTAATGAGTTTCCCATTGCCGGGGACCCAGTGCAGACCACCAATGAACAGAGGAAGCGCCTTGAGGCAGATTTGATGAATAGAGGATCCTTTCTGGCTTACATGGGCACCCTCCAGACATCTGAGCCGAGTACCCCTGAAATACTTGGCTTTTAGCACAATGCTGGACCAGGAGGGCTTGGGGGTTAGCAAATTCCAGATCAGCTTGGCTCCCATAGCCAAGTTTTGGGCCCTGAGGTCTCTGATGTAGAGCCCTCCTTCAGACTTCGGGAGCTTAATAATTCTCCAGCTTACCAATGCAAACTTCTTACTTCTTCCAGCGCTGCCACCCTGCCATAAAAAAGACCTTATCAGCCCTTCTATTTGGTTGATGGTTCTGGCCGGGGCTAGTAGTAGAGAGCATTGATAAATCAGAAAGCTGTTCAAGACGGCCTTGATTAACACTACCTTCCCAGCCAAGTTTAACCAGGTTGATCCCCAGCCTTGAATTTTGTTTTTGATTTTCTCCACAACAAGGATCCAGGCCGAGCTCTTGGCCTTAGTTTTGAAGATGGGAACCCCCAGGTAGTTGAAGGATTCCCAATCAGTGACCCCGCTCATGTTGAGGCTCCGGGAGATATCTGACATTTCCCTAGGATTGATGTTCCAGCCATAGATCTGGCTTTTTCTAAGATTGACTTGGCCTCCAGAAGCTAGGCAATAATTGTTCAACACAGTCTTGAATCGCCGGCCTATAATGTTGCTGGCACCACCTAGTAAGATGGTGTCATCCGCAAATTGCGCGTGATTAATTTCCTTGATGCCTCGGGCCATTTGAATTCCGGGGAGATCCTGGTCAAGCCTGGCGGTCTCTAGCTGAAAGCTAAGGACAGAGGCTTGGATGGCATAAAGGAGTGGAGAAAGCGGGCATCCTTGCCTCAAGCCTCTCGAGGCTTTGAAGAAGGGGCCAGCTCTTCCGTTAACAAGAGGGGCAATCCACGGGTTGCTAATACAAGCCCGGACCCAAGATATAAAGTCAGCAGCGAAACCAAACTTCTGCATCACCTGGAAAAGGAAGGAATGGCTGACCCTGTCAAAAGCATTGGCAAGATCGATTTTGACCACCATTCCTTTATCACCGTGCTTCAAGCTGGAATGTATAGCCTCTTGTACTAGGATGATGTTTTCCCATATCTTCCTGCCTTTTACAAATCCTCCTTGATTTTCAGGGATCAGTCTTGGGAGAATATGCTTGAGTCTGCCTGCCATAACCTTAGTGATGATCTTATAGCCTATATTGCACAAGGAGATAGGCCTGAACCTGTCAAAGTGTTTAGCCTCCTTCTCTTTGGGAATTAAGGCCAGGAAAGCAGAATTGGTGCTGCCTCCTATTTTACTGCACCTCTGGGATTTCCGGACCATTCTAAATAAGTCTTTCTTGATGATGTTCCAGCAAAGCTTAACAAAGGTAGCATTAAAACCATCCGGGCCCGGGGCCCTGTCGTCCTTCATTCCGTCAACAGCATTCTTAATTTCCTCCATCGAAATAGCCTGGGTAAGAGACTCATTATCACTGGTTTTAATGGAACTGGGAATCAGATTCAGAATTTCATCGTTCTCCTCGACAGGCTGGGCCGTGTAGAGTTCACTGAAATGATTGGAGGCTTCTCTTTTTATTTCTTCATGACTAGTAATGATGCGATCATGAGTATGGATTTCCTTCACGCAATTAAAATTGTCTCTTGCAGCCGCCAGCTTATGAAAATAATTAGTATTCTTATCCCCGTTGACCAGCCAATCGCATCTGGCCTTATTCTTCCACCAATCAGACTCGATTTGGCAGGCTTTGTGTAGATTAGCGTGCAATTGAGCTTCAGCGTGGAAATCCTTAGCGCCCACGTCTTTGACCTCCAAGGCAGCCTGAAGGGACTCAAGCTCCTTCGCTGCAAAGGATTTTTGATCTGAAGGAGAAGGGATGGTCCTGGCCCATAGCTTAAGGCGCTTTTTCAGTCTTTTTAGCTTTTCCTCCCACACATAGAATGGAGAGCCAGTGACCGGGGGGGTCCACGAGCTAGCTACTAATTGGAGGAAGTCAGAGTGCATTGCCCATAGGGGATTGAACTTGAAAGGAATTGGGCCCCAATTCTTATTAAAAGCCATCTCAAGGAGAATGGGCCTGTGGTCGGAGACTCCAAATGGCAGAATTTTGGAAGAAATATTCATCCCCAGCAGGAGGAAGGAATCCTGGATTAGGAATCTATCGAGTCTTGCGGCAATATGTCCAGGCCCTACTCTTTTATTATTCCATGTATACTTTCCAGCAGCAGGTTTAACGTCCATGAGGTCCCAATCCAGAATGATTTCATCTACAGTCTCCCTTATGGGATCCCTGATCAAGGACCCGCCTCGCTTTTCTTCTTGGCTCAGGGTGACATTGAGATCACCTGCTATTATGATGTTACCTTGCAGATTTCTCTTCTCCTCACGCAGGAGGTTCCAGCAGAAGATTTTCTCTGCAGCAGAATTGGGAGCATAGATATTGAAGATACTTACCAACGAGTTCGAGGCTTTCTGCCTAAGTTGGGTGAGGATCCAATGATTGCTGTACTTGACGTCCACGGCATCAAATTCTTTGTCATTCCATAGTGTTCCAATGCCGCCAGAAGCCCCTCTTGAGCTTATTGCAGCTTTCCCTTTGCCTTTCCAAAATTTTTGACTAACTTGGAGGAAGACGGCTTCCTCCATCTTGGTCTCCTGGATCAGGAAGATGTCCGACTTATGTAAAGAAGATAGATCTAACATTGCTTCTTCTTTGATTTTACTTCCAAGACCTCTACAGTTCCAGGAGAGGGCCCTCATTACTTACTTTTGGGGAGCTTAGGCATCCCTTTCTGGGCATGCCCTTGCTGTCGGGTGTTCCTAGCAGTATTCAGGAGCTTTTCCAAAGTTAGCTGAGAGCCTTGCAACTTATCTTTATAGGCTGCCTGCTCTCTTATTTCTTTCCTGGATTTTCTTCCCCTTGTTTTAAGCATTCTCGGAGTGGTTATTTCGATTTCCCCCTCCTCCTCTTCCTCTTCCTCTGATCCAGAGTCTTCATCTGATTTCCCTAGGGTTTCCCCTGCAGTAACCGGGGCCTTTTCTTCTTCTTGATCCTTCTGTGGTTGCTCTGATATATCTGCTTCAGAGTCTTTGTTCCCTTCATTGCTGGACTTCTCACCAATTTCGATGGGCTCTTCCCTTATTTCTGTCGTTGCTTTAGTCTTGGTTGCTTCCCCTGATCCTTCAGGGTTAGTGACCCTGGTTTCATTGGTCCCTTCACCTTTTCTAGGGCCCTTCCCGGATTGGTGTTTGGTTTTAGATCTAGACACTTTTTGCCATCCCTTCGCCTTGTCCTGCTGGTTCTCAGGCTTTTTTGGGCAGTTGCGGATGAAGTGCCCATACTCATGGCATCCTCTGCATTTGAAGGGCAGCTGTTCATAGTCAAGTTTTTGGAAATGGGACCAGCTCCCTACGGTTAGTTTGATAGCTTCGGGCAGTCCAGCTTCTAGATCGACCTCAACGCAGATTCGGGCACAGGCGTATTGGTCTTTTGGGCTGGCCATATCTATGTAGTTCCCTAGCGCAGTTCCTATGGCTTGGAGGGATTTAGGGTTCCAACAATGCATGGGAAGATTGGGCAGCCTAACCCAGACTGGTACTGCTCTTGGCGTGTCAGCCTCTGGATCGAAATCCGGCGTCCACCTGTTGAGGTAAAGACCTTGCGGCCCCATGAAGTAGGGCCCATTTCTGAAGATCAGCTCTTTATCATCCTTGGATTCGAAGTCGAAGAGAAAGAACCCTCGCCCGACAGAGTAGGAAGCAACATTGTTGGTGATGAGGGGTCTCCAGTTTCTTTGAACCCAGCTATCCGTTGTTTTGGGCGAAGGCCATAGCCCCGTAAACTGACCGATCAAGGCTCGATCTGCCAGGGAGAGAGCGACCCGGATGGTTTCCTCCGGAGGAAGGGCAACCTCCGGCACATCTTCAAGCCTTTTGACATATTTCGGGGGTTCAGATTTGCCGGATCTCTTGTTATAAGAAGAGATTAATCGGTCGAATTCATCCAATTGAGGAAACTGGAACGGATCTCGATCCTCACCAGGGATCGGAGTGCCCATCTTCAGCCCTCCAGCATTGCCAGAGCGGCCTCTAACAACAGACCACTCAGTCCACGTTCAGGTTCCAGCACCAAAAACCTCACGAGTTCAGATCTGTCCGGCCACCTCCAGTTCTCGTGCAGCCTGCTGCGTGCTCCCAGTTTTCAGATCGAATCGCCCCAGTCAAATCGCTCAGCCTGCTGCGTGCTCAAGTCTCCGTCAAGTAATGTCAACACTATTATTAATCCCCAAATTTATTAAATATCCCTAGAGTAATTAAGAATAATGATGACCATATTAAAGATAACTTTTAGTTATAGTCTTTAATCCCATACCATATTTGACAATAAATCATGAAGGTATTTATAACATTGACGCACATATATTCAATCATTGTGAGATAACTCTTATATATCCTAGAGTACATATATGTTAGCAAACCAATGTGATCTACTTAATTAAAAAAGTCTCCTTAGGTTACATATTATTTTTAAGAGAACCAAACCATACCTTTTAGGGGAGGTTTCAACAATATAATTATTATTAAATATCAATTCCCTTATACTTGTTTAAGCTTTTACCTAAAACACATATGTATTATTAATAGTTATTATCTCTTTCTCCTTTCAAGATTCCAAAGGAAACAAGTTACAGCCACGAATATTTAAATTCAATTCCTTTATATATATTTTATTCATAATAAACTAGCATTAAATGTTTAAATATACAAGAGTTAACCACTACTACTAAACTTTTATTTTTTTGTCATTACATGCTTATGTCCACTGAAACATATTAACAATAATTCCTCTCAACATAAAAGAATATTTATTCACTTGCAAAAGCTTAATTTTTATTTTTTCAAGGTACCAATATAATTAAGAATATATTTACAATTGAACTTATGTACAAATTGAACAAGATTCATCATTTCTATACATCAAGATCTTACCTTGTTTTGAACAATAATAAAAAGATAACTTAAAAGTACTTATAAAAAAAGTAGGCTTGATCGACTTTCCTCCCAACCTATTAGCACTCCACCCGACAAAACAATAAATAACCCAAAAAATCATAAAATATCTCTACTAAAATGTTTAAGCTAATGTGATAAATAATTGTTGTTTATGGAAAACGTTTGATTAGAGTTTTTTTCTTAAAATACTACTACCTCTCCATCCTTAGCTCTTAGCTCTTTCCTCCATTATTGTGTAAAGTCTTGAAGTCTCTTTATATACATCTGTATTATTTTTGAAGTATATTAATGTGGAGCGGTTCCTCTTTCTTCCATTATGGTTTAAAGTGTTGAAGTCACTTTATGTACATCTGTATCTTTTCTTTAAGTATATTAATGTGGAGCGGTTCCTCATAGAAGGCCGTCCCCATTCTTCACTTTCAACACATATAGGCAATCATTACACAGTCCACACAGTTCAAGTGTGAAACATAAACACACAGCCCATGCGTGAGGCATAACATACAGTCCAACACACAACCCAAATCATGAAATATAAAAACTGAGAGTCCAGAGTGGGGCATAACTCACAATCCAATCGTGAGGCATAACACACAGCCCAAGCGTGGAGCCTGAAACTCAGCCAACGCGTGAATGAAAAATGAAAAATGTTGTACACATTTCAACGTATTCTTCACTTACTGGCTTCCTTTAACAAGCATTCAACTCATACTTAATCAATACACACTCCACACAGTTCAAGTGTGAAGCATAAACACAGCCCAGCCGTGAAACATAAACACACAGGCCAAGCGTGAGAATCGTGAAACTCAGCCTAAGCGTGAATGGAAAATGTTGTACACGTTTCAACGTTTACTTTGCCATTGGCATGAAAGAATACAATACACAATCACCTATTTTATAATTTAAATAAACTTTTCAAAGTTATGAACTCAATGATAGAACTTTTTTTATTAATGATTTAATCTCTGATTTTGTTTTTCCATCTGTCAAGTGAAACAAAACACAAGACAATTCTTTGTGGAGACTCTACCCAATGCAAGCAATAGGAAGCAAACCGAGACGCCCCTCCTAATCACACGGGCAATTAAAAGGATAATCCCCAAGCACTCAAAAGGGGTTTTGACGTCCCGGGTTCTTTGTGGAGACTCTACCCCATGCAACCAATGATAAGCATAACGCGCTGGTCTCTCTCGTGCAGAGACACCCTTCCGAATTACACAGCCAATTAAAAAAAATCCCTCATTTCTCTTTTTCTTGCCATGTCGCATACACACAAAACAATCCAAAGAGAAAAATCGCGTGTTCTTCATTTAGAGATTCAGAGGAAGGCTCATGCCCTCGATCCAAAATATTCTATGGGGAGAAACGCCCCTCTTTCTCTTGTTAAAACAAAAACATAAAACATAATGGATTATTTATTTATTTATTTATGAGAAACACATTCCAGCAAATTCACATGTTGTTGGTGGTTGGATCATTTTTGTTTTATTTCTGGTATTATTTTAGTTAAATGGGTTCAACTTGTAAGTTATCTATGCCTAGCTACATGTTATCACAGACATTCTTTATATTCGTTTTCTTGTTATCTCACATTCTTATAAGTATGTGCTATGAAAGGTTAGTTATCCATTCATCAACTATGACTTATTCATGCATTGCTACCATTTATCCATTCATCAACTAGCTACCAAATATTTTTTATAATTGTTTATTTCGAATTTTAAATGACAACCATAGAATCAATCTCGATAGTACACTTGTCTCATCATCGTCCGTAAATGAAAAAGCATAGGTCGTAGTCCACCCCAAATCTCAAATAAAAAGGTTTATCATGTCATAACATACAATATATATGACTAGCACACCCACATAGTTTGTGAGTGGATCACGTCCATAGGGATCAAATGGTTAAGAGTTAGTTATGGTATAGAAGACAATTTGTAATTTTTTTTATTCTTCTTATTTTTATAGTTAAACAAGTTCAACTCTGAGGTATACATGCCTAGCTACACCTTTTTTTTTCAGAAGAAAAAAGCTTGTCCTTGATATTCATTAAAAAATCAAAGGGCATCTGAAATGCCATCCCAATAAGTGGGTTACAATCAAGATGGTGGATCAAAAGAAAACATTCAACAGTTACATCAGGAAAGCGTCATAACACAACAAAGCTACATGGGGGGACAAGTACATCTCCAACATACAGATTCCCATCAGAAAAAGCTGTCATTCAAACCATATCTATCGTGAACAAAGGAGTGCAGAACTGCAGTCTAAAAGAGTCCGCTCCAAAATATTCAATAATGGGGTGCAATAAGAAAAAGGAGTACATGCTCCTACACCAGGCTCAAAAGAGCACAAAACTATAATGAGAGGCCAAAAGACCTTCAATAAATCCAGAGTAACTACCTGATCCCAAAGCCAAAGAAAGAGCTTTTTTAGAAAGGCAATCTGCATGTTGATTGTATTCACGATAGATATGGTAGTAAGACAGCTCTAGAAAGCATGAGCAGAGCTTTCTAGTGTCCCTACACCAGTGATGGAGTTCAGGTGGTGAAAGGGAGGCTGTACCCTTTGCCCAATTTATAATGACTGAAGAGTCACCATATATCCCGAGCTTGGGTATCCCCATCATATGGGTTGTATGCAGAAGGGCCCAGAGCTCTATCAGTTCCGCTTTTGTGTTGGTGCATGGACCCGCCCCCAATGCAAACTCTAAGGAATGTGACTTGTTAAAAAACAAACAAAATCCAACCCCTCTAGCACCTTTTGCAGAAGCCCCATCGAAGAATCCACAGGGATAAACAAGTACAGGACCCAGGCCTATGGTTCTGGATTTTTTTACTTTAATGACTAATGGACAATACATCTATGACAAATAAGTAATTTGATGGAAAATGCTGGTGACAAGCACATTTTTCCCTTCAAATATAGAGATATTTCTCGCTTTCCAAACAACCCACATGGCGAGAAAGGGGAGATAATAGTTAGCTGAGTTTTTTGAGAAACTATCTATCCACTTTTCCAAATACGAGCAGAGATCATCTGACTGGAAGGAAGAAGTGATATGGTATTGTTCCTTAACGATAGAGATTACATTCATCCACACAGAGCAATGAAAAAAGAGGTGCTGAACACTATCGGCAGCCTTGCTGCAGAGTGCACAGATCCTAGGCCCGGTCCATCCTCTCTTCTGGAGATTATCCCATGTAAGTAGCTTGTTCATCAAAGCCAGCCAAATAAAACAGCTGATTTTCCTGGGGAGAGCACCGGTCCATATATGTGTAAGTAATCTGCTACCAACCGAGGGAGAAGATGAGTGGACAATGCAATCATAAACCAATTTTGCAGATACAGAGCCATCAAACTTGTTATATGCCCAAATTAGAGAATTAGACAGTGAGTTGAGGTGGATGCCCCCAATTTCTAGACTTCTCGTGAAGGTATCCCATGCTAGTTTCCAATCCCCTGCAATACATAGATCCTCGACCGTGTACTAATACTTGTGTAATCCTGGAAGGGTATTTCGTGCCTGAGATAGTGAGACAATATCTAGATCCTCTAAGAACTCTCAAAACCCAGCAGGTAATGAGATCATGTCTGGTATACCGATAATAGAATCAATGCCAATAAGAACGTTTTTGCCATTGCCCACCTGCCAAGCAAGGCTTCTACCAAGCCATGAGAGGGTTTGCAAGAATCCCTTCCAAAAGACAGAAACTCCACGAATACATAAATGCTTACCTCTGAGCCAAGTCTCAACAGTGTGCTTCTTCAAATATTTATAGACAATAACATTATGCCATAATCCATCCTTCTGAAGAACCAACCATAGATTTTTTAATCTGAGAGCAATACTGAACCAATATAAATTCTTTATACCCCAACCCCCATACACTTTCGGCCAGGAGAGGCACTTCCAATCTGACAGATGATATCGGTGTTTGTTGCCAGTGGAGCCCCATAAAAAAGCGAAGGTAAGACTTTTCACTTTATTCAATACAGATACAGGGTTGGGGGCAAGGCCCAACCAATACCGAGATACTAGACAACACAGCTTGAACAAGGATTAAACGGCCACCAAGTGAGAGAAGTTTATGTGCCCAGTGAAAGATTTTGCTTTTGAATTTATGAATCAACCAATTCCAGTCACTGCCTTTATACCCCAGAGGCTTGAGATAATAGCCAAGATACTTGAAACCAGTGGTGATAGGCTCCATTTTATAGGGCAGAGCCCGAGCAATATCCAATCTGATATCAACATCCACATTATTGTAGAGAAAACAAGATATCACATTCTTTCTTCATGTTATCCATTTATCAACTATCTATTATTTTTTATTTCTAGTTTTTTGCTATGAATTGTTGGTTATCCATTCATCAACTATGAGTTATCCATGCATTGCTACCAGCTATCCATTCATCAGCTAGCTACCAGTTATTTTTTATATTCCTTTTTTTATAATTGTTTATTTCAAAATTTGAACGTTTGCCATAGAATCAATCTCAACAGTACACTTGTCTCATCCTCGTCCGTAGATAAAAAAGCATAGGTCATTATCCACCCCAAATCTCAAATAAAAACCTCTATCTAGGTAAAAATAATGTAGGGCTGAACAACAATTTACTTTTAATAATGCAACAAGTCTCAACTTGGGCATGCCCCCAAGTTCTTCATAACCAATAGCTTAGTAATACATTCCTGCTTTTAATATTCTTCTTAACTAATTAACTTTAGTTAACTCATCTTATTATTTTAGGATAATTATCTTGACTTTAGTCAACTTAACTAGTTAACTAATTAGCTTTAACTTAGCTAACCCTTAACTAAATAAACTTAAGATTATTAACCTTTCTTAAGTTTAACTTTAACTAGTTAGCTTATCTTAGCTAACTTAACCAATTAACATAACTTAGTCAATCTTTAAGCAGTTAACTTAAAATAATTAACTTGAATTAACTTTACTAGTTATCTCATCTTAGTTAATTAGTTAACTTAACTAATTAATTCAATATAATTAACTTTCAATTAATTTAATCTTTAACTAAATTTTTGAGATAATTATTATCGCTTTAACTCATAAACTTCGATTATTTTCTTTGTATCATTTGCGGAGACCAAGATATCGATTATATCTAGACCAACTTCTTGATTTTACTTATTAGCACTTAAATATAATTAGCCTCATGCTAATCGTTAAGTCATAGGTATTTGTTAGTGTGTTGCAATGACTTGTAGTTTCTTCGATGTCCCTATCTAAGACTAACTTAATCATACTTTAAATGACACTCATAAACTTAATTGTCATCCATTGAACATCACACATCATTGTTCACTCTTCATTAAGTGCTCGTGACACCAAGATGACACATTTCATCAAATTCATGGCTACTCGACAATTCAACTTCTCCCCCTACTGGATTCCTTGCCCCTATCGTTTATTTGCGTCAAGTCTTTAGTCTCCTAAGTCAAAAATTTACAATGCATCTTAGGAATTTACAATCATACTTACAGAGTTTTACCTATGGAGCGTCTGCCTTGAGCAGGTACACAATTACATTTTCAGTTACAAGTATAGGGGCACAAAGGAGGGATATTACAAGATGTTATAAAAAACAACTATAATTGTGTTTCTTGGGTAGAATGGTAGAGAAAAAGCAAGAAAAATTTCAATAAATGAGTTAGGTAGACGTTGTTGAGAAATATTGAGTGAGCACGTTGGAGCAAAAGTCACTGTCACAAGAGAGGTCGAGGTGCAGGTTTGGTATCTACAAGTTGTGAAGAATAACCCCAACAAAGGGAATCGTTGGATAGAGTGGTTATAGAGGGAGTACTTGCAAGACTAAGTTGAGGTGGTTGTGCTTTGGGTTGCAATATGTTGCAGAGGAGTGCATGAGTTGGAGGAGGTAGGAGCAAACCTTGTAAAGATGAGGACGAGATTATAAAGGAGGTGCATAAGTTATTTGCACACTTAGAAGCCTTGGAGGGGGCTTGACAGAGAGGAAAGCCAAGGACGATGGATTTTATGGGTGAATATGAAAATAATAGGTACAAAATGTAAGGAGCAACAAGGAAACTCACTTAAAAAAAACCTTGTATACATTTGTTGTAAGTTTGATCACAAATTGTTATATCGCCCTTAATATTGAACTATACAATTAATTATAGGAATGGTTTTATTTGGAACTTATTCCTTATAACTAAACGAGGTATGGATTTCTTATAAAATGTCCATTGTTTCTTCGAGTGATATCTTTGGTTAAAATTAAAACAAATAGCATGACATTTATTTGAAAATCTTCGAAGTTTTGAAAGAAATTTGAACTTTCGAAATGTAATCAATATAAGATACCATAACTAAATGATCTTTTTACATATGACTATGTTACCATCACGACCATCAAGGTGTTGCTAATATGTTAGTAGTTCGAGAACATATAAGACATCATCATATGATTGTTACATTGCTTTTTTTAATCCATGGAAACTTAGCAACCTCTCAAAAGAAAATGCAACAATCTGCGAGTCACATATACCAATAACTCAAAAAAATAACTACCCTTTCAACTTCACTTCACTATGACTGATCAATATGTACAACCCTACCCGCACTAAAATTAAACATGTGAACTTCTTAAAAAAAACACATATTCGTTTGACGCACTCACCCACTCATTACACTTAAAATTGTTGCATTGCTTCATGAAAGAAAAAACAATATTCTAAATTAGAATATAAGCCAAGAAATAAAATCATTAAACAAGTCTTCAAAGCCACCACCCACTTAATGTAAGTCAAATTCCAAGTAGCATAGCCCGTACCAACCAAACAGCGAGAAACAATGGGTCATCTGTACACGTGTACACCCGCATGCTTGCTATGGTGCTTGTTAACCACGTGACGTGAAAATGAAATGACTCAACCTCACATAGCATACGTGGTATTGATGTTAATGTATTCATATTATCAAACACAAGAAGAATCCATAATCCCCTCTTACAATGTATGAGCCCTTCTAAACATTTGTGGGTCCCGCCCAATCTAATCTTTTAGCGCCAAACCAGAAAACACCGCACGCTCAAACTCCATCTTAAAGAGGGCTAATAACATACTTAAACTTTACTAACAAAGAAAGGTATATTTGGTTTTTGGCATGGCTGCCATGGGTGAATCTTCTCAGCTTCCAGTACACTCAGCTTTCCTATGCGCTATGCTTTCAGCGCTAAAATGTGTTTGAAACTTCCAAAGGTTGATCAGCTCTACCTTTTTTTCAAAATATCATTTTTCTTTCTGTAATTGAAGTTTCAAGTACTATCACAAAATACACGCCGTAGCTCGTCGGATTCCAAAACCTCAATAAAGTGCACTTGACTAATCTTGTTTTTCATTCCTTCACCTCTTAACTTGCCTTTCTAATGAATTTCATGGCGCCCAGGAGTAACTGTATCTGTTTGATAAACAATCTCAGAAACATTGCAAGACCAACAACACTGCAGGTATGATCTTTTTTACACCTCTCAATGTGCTTTCGAATGGCCAAAATGTCCGGGAAATGGATAAATATTTATTTATTTTTTGTTTTCTGGTTTCTGGAAAAAAATCGACTCCAATCGATGAAAGTCCTTGCAAAGTGGAAGGCTTTCCAGCAGCTGCGCCTGTTGTAGCAAAAGCGAAGGCTTTTGAACAGCTGCGTCTCTTGTGGCTTTTACTTCACGGTTTTAACAAAATGCAAATTATGTTTTTTTTCAACAAATTATGAAGCACAAGATGCATTTAAATCATCAGTTAGGGAGAATTTAAATGCGCGCTCACGATCGTGGAATTAAAGGTTTGAGAATGATAATTTTTTGGAAATATTTTGGAAGAATTGTCTTCCATGGATGCAAATGCATAAAAATTTAGACTTTTGAGCAACTGAACTTGTTACGCTGTTTTACTTAATAGTTTTAACAGCATGGAAAGTTTAATTTGAAGCAAATATTAAGCAGGAGAAGACGCATTCAAAGCATTTACTGAAAATCTAAATACACCCCTAAGATCATGGACTTAAAGGTTGGAAGATTTATTGGCAATATTTTCTGTAAGTTTTGTTCATGCCGGATAAACTTAACCTCCTCTAAGTTTTTTTCCAAAGCGGGACAGAGTTTGTGGATATAGGCACAGCTTATCACGGAATTTGACTATTGGTCAATATACTGTGCAGTTTTATAATATTGTCTTTGAAATTTGAAAACCATTTCCATTAAGCTGTTATCGATGAAAGCTCGATTTATGCAAGAAATATATCCTCAAACAATTTTTAATGGTAGCTTCATGGTTGGCCTCTAATAACTTACTATTTCATAGAACAGCGTTAGATATAAATGCTATTCTTCTGGTGTTTGTTGATCTTGATTCTTTATAAATGTTTCTTTCTTGAACACAAGCCGACGTTTTTTGTTTTTTGTTTGTCGGAAAGTGAACACTAACCCTGAAGCTACTATGAACCAGAAGATGCATTTAAACCATTAGTTAGAGAGAATTTAAATGTGCACTTAGATCGTGGAATTAAAGGTTTGAGAATGAGAAGTTCCTGGAAATATTCTGGAAGAATTGCAGTGGATGAAAAGGCATTAAAATTTAGGCTTTTGAGCAACTGAACTTGTTGCACTGTTTTACTTGACAATTTTAACTTCATGCAAATGTTAATTCGAAGCAAAAACTAAGCAGGAGAATCCGTATTCAAAGCATCTGCTTGGAGAAAATCTAGAGACACCTAAGATACTGGACTCAAAGGTTGGAAGATTTCTGGGCAATATTTTCTGTACGTTTTGTTCATGCCGGATAAACTTAGACCTCTTTTTTTAAGGAAGCAGGACAAAATATGTCGATCTAGGCACAGTTTATCACAGAATATTACTATTGGACAATATAATTTACAGTTTTATAATATTGTTTTTGAAACTTGAACACCGCTTCCATTAAGCTGTTATTGGTGGAAGCTCAATTTATGCATGAAATATGCCCTCGAGCAACTTTTAATGGTAGCCTCATGGTTGGCCTCTAATAAGTTACTAAGTTACTATTTCATAGAACGTTGCTAGATAGAAATGCTATTCTGTTGGTGTGTGTTGATCTTGATTTTTTATTCATGTTCCTTTCTTGAACACAAGCGGACGTTAAAGCATATAGCATTTTGCTTTTTATTTGTCGGAAAGTGAACACTAGCCGTGCAGCTACTGTCTTCAAAGTTCACAGGGATTCGGCTGTAGAGAGTTTCTTTTGCCCTACTTGAAAAGCATTTGAAATTTTGTATTAATAAAATTGGAGAAAAAAATGTAATAATCCTAGCACGAGTTTCTCGGAGATGTTGCAGTTGGGACTTCATTAGCATTTGCATCCGATGACCCCATAACAAATCCAATTTCGAAGAATGACGTCCTCGTTCATATAGACGAGGGTGATTGAAATGTTTATGGTCAATCACAGATTGGTAGCAATGTTCAAAACAGGGGAAGCTAATCATTTAATTATGATATAATTTTTTTAAAAGTGAGATATTAAGTTCTAACGTTATTGAAATGTTTATAATCAATCAACAAACCAGTAGCAATGTTCAAAACAGGGGAAGCTAATCATTTAATTATGATATAAAATTAAAAAAATTATATATCATGCCCTTCCTTTTGAAGAGGAAATTTTATGACATTTTCATTTGAAGGGAAAAATATTTGTGACATTTTATGAGGAACAAAATATGTTTTAAAGGTGTTTTAATGCTTTGAGTTTCATCCCCAGAGGGATCTAACTAGTGATCAATAATTGAGAAATGCCATAATTTGAATTTCAGATTATACACTCGTAGTGTGTGTGTGTGCTTGATGACCACGCAGAGATTGAACTACTTGTTAGATCCTAGTCGTTTACTGTTCAACCATATTGTCTTTGTTGTCCAGCATAATTTACATATAAATTCAGAGGTCTGTGTATGGATAGAAAATCTTGGCATTTCTCTTCCCAACCCTATTGCAAAATTCTATTGTGTATTAAACGCTATATGGATTTGCTGCAGGTTCGTCTCCTAGAAGATTCGAGTTTGGAATAGCTCTTCAATATTTTTTTCGTTATTGTGAGAAGCATATGCTTTTAAAATGGCATCTTCTGAACAGCTTAAAAGAGATCCATATGAGAAATCCTATCCTTCTCTTTCTACAAAGGTAAGTTTTGTCTATATTTAATTTATTTCTTTTAGGTGCCTCAAGGTCTTGATATTACCTTGAAACATCAAGAATTCGATTTGAATTTTATATTTTGGATGTCACTCAAATTTCACTGGATGTCCTCGAGAATTTTTTTTGTTACTTTTCCATTCTTCTGTTTCCTGTCAAATATTTTATTAGTATGTTTGCGCTGTTTTCCTCCCTCCCTTCTGAGTTCTTTCTTGAATGCTTTTCAAGGACTGAAAATGTCATCTTCCTAGAAGGAAAAATAGTCTTGTACATTTTGGCTGCAATATGTGTTAATTCCTCAACTCCATGAATGTACATTTTGGGTCAGAAAACAATAGAGTTCAAGCTATTTTTTACAATGACAGAATAGGAAATCTATTCTATCCACTCATTCAAGAGGCATTTAGCCTTATTTTATCCTTTATGCTGCACAAAATTTTTGTACACATGCTCATGCGAACTTGTAGATTGACGAAGAAGATTGATTAAGTGAGAAAACACAAATGAAATGGATCAATTCTAAATTTCTTTTACCATTCAAGCATTAGTTTGAAAAGTACATTTCTGTTGGTTACTGTGGGATTATTTAGATTATATTTTGCAAATGATCACAAGATTGGGGGTTATCAGCATAGATCTATTTTAAACCTGGATCTATCAAGCACTGAGAGGGGTCAAATTTTTCAAATTGTAGATTGTTTTTGATGTGTAAAAATTTTAAGAGAAAAATTTACACATCAAGAGATTTGATCCCTCATGGTGCTTTACAGATATAGGTTTAAGATGGATCTGTGCTGGAATTTTTTTAAAGCTTTTGTGTAAAATTTAAATTTGAGCTGATATATGTTGTTTGATATATGTTGCTGAATAGCTTTATTTAATTTTTGTTGTTGTCATGTACGTGACAACATCTACCCCATACTGGGCTGTAGAGCACCTTGCTACTCTCGGTGCAATAAAGGTGGGATCTTGTTAGAAACAACTCATCTGTAATATCCCAAATCCCGATATTTTATAATTCTATGCAAATATGCTGATACAACCGGGCATGCAAACTGCCATGCAAAATTCCCTATTTTATAGCAAAAATTAGGTTAGGGTTTGTAGAATAGAATGAACACTTACCACTGATAAGCTGGCTGGACTGCTCTTGAGAGAATATGCATGCATCAAGAGCTGAATCAGAGATGAACTGGTATCTTCTGCTTCCGGTGATACCCCAGCAGCACGAACCCCAAATCAGCTAAGGGTGACGTTTTCAGTGAAGGAGGTGTCCGATGAAGCTGCTGATTTCCAGGACTGATAACCTTCCCGTGTTGGAGAGAATGCCTAGCACATGCGGAAATTCTGAGGTCTCTAAGCAGGCTAGCGAATTGTTCTGGAGGTGCAGCTGCTCACGCCCCCCTGATCCCGAAATGGCTGATAACTGCTCAGGATCTGATAATCACCGGGTACTGGAGTAAGATGCCGATGATGAGAATGGTGCCTGGGTTTCGAAGGTAAACTGAGATCTGAAGACCCAGTGAATGATTAGGGCTTTCCGGTTGAAAACCCCTTACGGCTACACACGTGCCCCTGCAACAATCTCTGCCGTATACTGGATAACTATGAATAAATGGAAGAGCAAATGGTGAACCTGTATGGCTTACCCTGAATGAGACTAGGGCAGATATCTCACTGCCGAAACCCCGCTAGTTGAAGACGCCGTCTCCAACCCCAACTGCTGTGCTGCACGCTGTGCTGTTATTCAAGAGCTCCAAAATAATAATTATCAAAAGTGAAGTATCCATTCACTTTATCTTTCTTTTATAACTTTCAACTGCGAAAACCCTAATTTTAACCTAATTAGGTCACTTTAACTTCTAATTTGCAGTTGACTTGCATGCATGCGCATGGAGACTTAAATGGGTGCTTGCATCATTAAATAATGCTTAGATGTCATGCATGTCGGTGGCCTTTGGCTCTGGTGGCCCTCTTTGACCTAATGGTGATAACATATTTATGCCCTAGATTTTCTGTAGATGGCATCAGTCTTCAGTTGATTCCCTAACTGTCAGTACCCGCTCGAACCTATGGGAATCAGATAGGTTAACGGGTGTTTTCAGGGGTTTTAGTTGGAAGGGGACATTACATTATCCTTGCGATGTTGGTTTAGTTATGCTTGATTGACATTGCATTAATTTGTTAAAATATTATAAGAAATATCACCCAAATATGATATATATCATTATAACCAAGTTATTAGCAATATATATTGAATGTGGAAAATGACTGAATGGTAGTGGGACAAAGCTTACTTGAAAATAATAAAATGCGACCAATTTGTGACTGCATTTTATCATAATTTCGAGTCTTAAAAACATGAAGCAACAAGGAATTGTGATGTACTATTCTAGAGAGTTTTGTCATGCTAGTTTGCTTATAGAAAACATTTCTTCCTTCCCTATATTTGCTATTTATATTGTTGGATTGAAAGAGTCAATTAAGGTGGTATGTCAAGGCTTTGACTCTTGCCTCTCTTGAGAAGGTCATTCAACCACTATAAATTTATTAAGAGATTTCTTGGAGTTGCTTCGTAGTAGGATCCTCTTCCAAACCTCCTCTAGCTGTGAAGGTGGATCCAAAGGCATTGTAAAATTGAATTATACTTTTATCCCTACTATTCAACAGTCTAAGGGCCTGCTATCATTCTTGAGTTATGATGCTTAAGAGGGTTTTGTTTAACTGCAAAGGAAAGTGACACTAGAGATAGGTGCAAGGCCCCTAGAAAAGATCCACATAATTAAGAATTTAGACAAAATACAACTTGAAGTGGCTAAAAGTGTTCAAGAGGAATTAGTAGAAATTGAAGAGGGAATTACCAATCTTGACGACCAAGAACAAGAAGAAGTTCCAATAGTGTACGTCGCTTGCCATGCTGGGAATAGTCTAGTATTAAACTTTCAGAGTAAGAAGTGTTAGATTTTTATCATTTAAGCAATATGATCTAGGATCTTATCTGAGAGAATAACATGCACAACAAAAATCACAAGAGACAAGAGACACAAAGAATTTTNGTAGAAAACCTCGCAACTTCCTCAGAGATAGAATGAGCACCAGTGGCAGCAGTAAAACCCGAAAACATAAAGATGATCTCCGACAACAATTGTCTCTTTCTTTGATCCCAACTTCTTCTCTCTCACTCATGCGCCCCAGTTGAGTGAGTGTGTGTGATAAATAGAGAGTCTCACTCTCTATTTATATTCTTTCGTTCACTTAATATTTGACTCTGTTAGGCTCGAGTAACCACAACTGGGGTACTAATGACTCGACTTACATTAACTCACCTAGGGCCAACTTCTCTAGGAGAGTCTAATAACCTTAGTGCCCCACAACTACGGGGACTTTAACCCTTGAACAATAAGGAGGGTTACCCTCTATGACTTTACATGACTTGTTTACATTATTGAATCTCCCGATAGGAACATCAGGGTATGACATGACTCAATTACATTACAGATACTTCCCGGAATAAACATCGTGGTTCAATACATAAAATATACAAGTGAATACATTTCGAAGTTACAAATACATCAACACTCCCTCTTAACTAGGAAGGTATTCTCTCGACACAATTTATTAGCACAAGTCTTCTTCTCTATATCATCTGGATCATCATCAAGTTATCTTCATCTTCAAGTCATCTTCATTACTGGATCTGGATCATCACTGCTGGATCATCATCACTGGTGCTATCTCTCGATTCTTCTCGTCATAGGAAGTTCTACAGAGCTAGCCTTTTTTCATGCTGGTTGTAGGCCTAGCCTCCATGTAGGTCTTCTTCAGCGCTTATATCTGACCCTTAGTTAGAATGGCTCGTCCAGCACTTACATCTGACCATGGGAGGAACACATCCAGCAACCATGTCAGAAAGGCACGCCCAACACTCACATCTGACCATGGGAGGAACACATCCAACAACCATGTCAGAAATGCCAAACACTCACATCTGACCATGGGAGGAACACATCCAACAACCATGTCAAAAAGGCCCAGCACTCACATCTGACCATGGGAGGAACACATCCAACAACCATGTCATAAAGGCTCAGCACTCACATCCGACCATGGGAGGTGTTACCTCCTAACAGGTAGGGGTAAAATTCAAACCCGCAGGAGGAAGGAAGCAGTTTAAACCAGTCAGCAAGAGAGCTACAAAGAAGCCTTTCGGTATGCTCTACGAGAAGGTGTTGGTACCAGGACCCGCCTTATCAAAAGTTTTTCTTTCTTTCTTTGGGTTCTCCGGCAGCACATATCTAAAGAAGGACCTTGATCTTCATTAAGCTTACCTCATCTTCCAAAATTCTGTCCAGTTTGCCAATTTTTGCTATTAGGAGTATCTTGTAAAGAAGATGGAGCTTCCTATTTCAAATGTTGGAGGTGTATCAAAATCTTGAGATGTCCTCTATTACTGGCCATTTAAGAAGCACTTAAAAGGCTTGCAAGTCATATAGATGCTGTTGTAAAATGGGAGATATTGATTTTTCAAGGAAATAATCAACAAAAGTTGCAGCACGCTCTGTTTCTAGAGGAAGATGGGAGCCATTTACCTCCTTGTCTTGGGGATGATGTGTTGAGAGGTTTCAAAGCTGCAATTTTCATCTCAAGTGCTCAGTTGAATCAAGATCAGAAGTTGTGCAAGAGCAGTGCATATAAGAATGGTCCAATCAAAGAAGATAAGGATTCTAATCAAATGAAGTTGTCTCAACCACAGAGAGGGCACCCCAGAGGTAATCAACAATTGATAGGGGTAAGTTTTCATGCTTGGCACTATTTATTTGCTCCATTTTGCTATGTTATCAGTTTGGAGGTTTTATGACAAGCTCTAACTGGGAGATTTAGAGGCTATCTCAGCATGTAGTGGTGGAGAGGGTTGTCTCGTGCAACCACAAACTCACTAATTAAGCACTCCTGTAGATGTTCTTCAGTATTTGGCTGAGGTAGAAACATTGACTCCTGGTTAACAAGGTAGGATCCTAGCAACTTCAATAAATAACTCGAGGCTTGCTGGATCTGCAAAATTAGATATTGATGAGGGATAAGGTGGTTAGAATCATGCAATAATTGATGCCTATCATAGTGGCACAGTATTAGATTGGCCTTTTTCTATAAAACAGGAGTGGACAGTATGTTTGGGAGGATCATCATCCATGACCAAATAAATAGAAAGGAATAAACGGCGGGGAAGCCATCTCCTTCAAGGGATACGATGAGAACCAAACTTCTGCAGATACTTCGGCTCTCTCAAGGATCACATCAACTGGAAGCTACGACAACGACTTGTGGTCACCAATTCAGCGTGTTGGGCTGTCAATCTCTTGGTTAAAGCAATCGTTATGGACATCTCACAAATAAAAATTGTTTACGCCATCGTTGTTGTAGTATGGTTATCTTGCTGAGTGGCCGCAATCATCAATCAGAATGGCAGTGTATTGATCTTCAGGTGTAAGCTTAGGCGATAGCCTATTTTCAACAGGTAAAATATCTTCTTCAATCGCACGCCTTTGCATACAAAGATTCAATGCCAACAATTATGCAAAGATACAGTTCTAGTGTTTGCATAATTTGGAAGCTTTGGTATACTTCATTGGATCAGTAAGAGCACCCGTTTATCCAAAGGTTATTTCACGTCATTCGTATGACGGAAGGAAGTGAGGTTGAAATTGATCAGAGATCACGATTCTTTTGGGGGAGCCGATCACAAATTCTTTTTGTGAAAGTACCAAATTCAAATGATCAGTTCCATCGCTAGCAGTCGAATGAGGGGGATTTGCATCGTCACGCAGAATTTGCCACGTCGGATTTGTGGCATCACAACTTGGCAGCTGATAGCATTTAATGGCCAATTTCGTAGCTATCGTATGATAGTTGTATTCGGGTAACGTGGAGTTTAAAGAGTCCACGTGTTTTTTTTTTCTGGGAGAGAATCGTCAGTTGCCAGTTTGGAAAGTCGGGGACTTCAGTTTTAAGTCGGGTTTTAATTATTTAGCCACTCAGATTCCTTGCAGCCAATCACGGAAATTGTAGATAGTCTGTTTTATTTTGTTAAAGAGTTGAGTGGTTAAGTTTCGGTGGCTATGTGGGTTTTTGGAGTGGTTCGTGGCGCCGGACAGACCATAAGGTCAGTTCGTGAGGAGCGAACTCTTTAAAGCTTGGTGGATCCACTTTATTGTGGGATAGTTTAAGTTAGAGTTCTTTAATAATTGGATTGAGTAATATATTTGCTAGGTGAGAAAAAAGTGGATCCTACATTCACTTTAATATTTTTTATTAGTTTATTATTTTATCCTATTTTTTGCTTTTTTGAAAAATAATAAAAGCCTTTTTGGCTTATAAAAGAGCAAGGGCTCTTCATTTGTACAGAGGATTTTTTTGGGCTGGGAAGATTTTTCCCCAGAGTTAATAAAGAAAAAATCATGTTGAGTTTTTGGACATGTTGGGCTTCTCTGTCATAGTTCTGTGTTTTCATGAGTAATAGACCAAGCCAGCATAAAGGGCTAACAATCTAGCACGTTGGGCAAGCATTTGCAACTGCCAAGTTGCTTGTCGCCGTTATGTTCTTGGAGGTTTGGGAGTAATGGAAAGTAGTCAGTTATACTTCCATTCTCCTTGCCTCTGATTATGGAACGAACCAGCTTAGTCTTCCTTTTGCGAAACGCAAAGCCTTTCTAAGTCCCCTTCTGACTCCATTTACCCTTTTGGTACTGGCACTAACCTTCCCTCGAGGACTCATCCTCCATTCCCTTCCGTCCCATCAATCCGACTCATTTTTTCGTTTTGCTACTCGAGTTTCTCTAAGGCAGCCTCTTTAGATCACCTTGCCCTCAGCTGCACCTGCCTTAGTGATCCGAACTTAGGGAAACACCCCTAGAGCTGGAGAAGATCCAGCCTGAAGCGAGGAGAGAGGGGTGTGGTGACATTGGCCTCTCTCTTGAGAGTTGTCGCTGGGCTGATGCGCCCGTAGTTTGGGCTTTCAGCACTTGCGTGCTAGTTTTGGGCTACAACATTTTGGCGCCGTTGCCGGGGACAAAGTCCAGTTCCCGGATTTTGAAGACTATGCTTCATTGACATCTGTGGGAGAGTACATTGCAGATTCTTCATCTCATATGGCGACTCCACGAAGGGACAGAGCCCTTGTCCTTTTGCAGATTTGAAGATCCGATTGGGTGTAGAGGTGAGCACACTCATCAGAAGGCTTTCAAGCTCACCTTGGCGACTCCACAAGTTTGGTATGAGGTATGATTAAACACGTTTTTTCAAATTAAGTACCTCGTTGTTTGATTTATGGAAGAACCGTGGGATATTTGGCACGAGGCTTACAACCCATTGGATTTCTCAAAAGTCCATGGATTTCCTAATCAGTGCTACGACCCTGAGGAGGTGCATGACATTCTTCCCGAATTTTATGGAAATGATGGTGTTTCAGCCACCCATCATATTGCCTCTTTCTGCAAACTGATGGCTGATTTTAATGTTTGTCATGAGGATGATATTATGATCGTTTTTGCCATAACTTTGGAAAGGGATGCAATGATCTGGTTTTGTGGTCTGTTGGATGAATCCATAGATTCAATGGCAAATTTTTTCGAGAGGTTTCTCCTCCGCTGGCACAATGGAACAATAGATGAGATTGAGCAGCTTGCTAAAGAATATGATGCTCTCATCCCTAGAGTCCATATTGAGCTCGAAGAAGAGATCCATGAAGAAAATATCAATGAAGATCTGATTGATGAAACGGTACAAGGACTCTTGGTTGAAGACCTTACTGAAGAGCTTCCTAAGGTTGCTGAAGTAAAGAAAAATGAAGATCCAGATCTGTCGCAAATCTATGTCACTGAAATTATTCCTGAACCACTCCATGCTGAAGATTTGAACTTGCCTCAAGTTCATAATGTGATTGTTGTAGATCAGCTCGACCAACCTTATGATGGAGGTTTGTATGTGAGCCCTATCAATCAGTGGATAGAGGCTTCTTGTGCACAATTTGATTCTTCCTGGTATAATCTCTTGTTGCCTAACAGTCTGATGTTTCAATTCAGTTTTATTCATGAGCAGATTGCAAGGCATAGTTGTTTTGTGGAGAGTATATCTCTGTCTTTGTCTCTAACAGATCACATAAAAGGGAAACTTGGCATAGTAAAGATGCTGGAATGGCTCCATTGGCTGTATGCATATACTTTACAGTTTCTAGATTCATGTTAAGTTAGGTAGGTAGGATGAATAAAGCTCTGGCATGAGTGATTGAAATTTTTTCAGTAAGTATTGCTTTGTTTTGTAATAAAGTGTGGGATGTGAATTAAGCCATCCCACTACTCACATATTTCTTTCAAGATGGTCTGCGAATACTCAAAAATTCTGAGGTTCTCGCATGCTCTCTCTCTCCGAGAACATGCGCCCCCCATGGAGCCAGATGTTACCTCCTAACTGGTAGGGGTAAAATTCAAACCTGCAAGAGGAAGGAAGCAGTTTCAAGCAGTCAGCAAGAGAGCTACAAAGAAGCCTTTCAGTATGCTCTACAAGAAGGTGTTGGTACCAGGACCCGCCTTATCAAAAGTTTTTTCTTTTTTTAATTTAAATTTTCGGCAACGCATATCTAAAGAAGGACCTTGATCTTCATCAAGCTTACCTCATCTTCCAAAATCTGTCCAGTTTGCCAATTTTTGCTATTAGGAGTATCTTGTAAAGAAGATGGAGCTTCCTATTTCAAATGTTGGAGGTGTATCAAAAGCCTGAGATGTCCTCTATTATTGGCCATTTAAGAAGCACTTAAAAGGCTTGCAGGTCATATAGATGCTGTTGTAAAATGGGAGATATTGATTTTTCAAGGAAATAATCAACAAAAGTTGCAGCACGCTCTGTTTCTAGAGGAAGATGGGAGCCATTTACCTCCTTGTCTTGGGGATGATGTGTTGAGAGGTTTCAAAGCTACAATTTTCATCTCAAGTGCTCAGTTGAATCAGGATCAGAAGTTGCACCAAGAGCAGTGCATATAAGAATGGTCCAATCAAAGAAGATAAGGATTCTAATCAAATGAAGTTGTCTCAACCATAGAGAGGGCACCCCTGAGGTATTCAGCAATTGATAGGGGTAAGTTTTCATGCTTGGCACTGTTTATTTGCTCCATTCTGCTATGTTATCAGTTTGGAGGTTTTATGACAAGCTCTAACTGGGAGGTTTAGAGGCTATCTCGGCATGTAGTGGTGGAGAGGGTTGTCTCGTGTAACCACAAACTCACTAATTAAGCACTCCTGTAGATGTTCTTCAGTATTTGGCTGAGTTAGAAACATTGACTCCTGGTGCACAAGGTAGGATCTAGCAACTTCAATAAAGAACTTGAGGCTTGCTGGATCTGCAAAATTAGATATTGATGAGGGATAAGGTGGTTAGACTTCATGCAATAATTGATGCCTGTCATAGAGGCACAGTATTAGATTGGTCTTTTTCTATAAAACAGGAGTGGATAGTATGTTTGGGAGGATCATCGTCCATGATCAAGTAAATAGAAAGGAATAAACGGCGGGGAAGCCATCTCCTTCAAGGGATACGATGAGAACCAAACTTCCGTAGATACTTCGGCTCTCTCAAGGATCACATCGACTGGAAGCTACGACAACGACTTGTGGTCACCAATTCAGCGTGTTGGGCTGTCGATCTCTTGGTTAAAGCAGTCGTTATGGACATCTCACAAATAAAAATTGTTTACGCCATCGCTGTTGTGGTATGGTTATCTTGCTGAGTGACCGCAATCATCAATTAGAATGGCGGTGTATTGATCTTTAGGTGTAAGCTTAGGCGATAGCCTATTTTCAACGGGTAAAATATCTTCTTCAATCGCATGCCTTTGCATACAAATATTCAATGCCAGCAATTATGTAAAGATACAGTTCTAGTGTTTGCATAATTTGGAAGCTCCGGTATACTTCATTGGATCAATCATCAGCAAGAGCACCTGTTTATCCAAAGGTTATGTCATGTCATTCGTATGACGGAAGGAAGTGAGGTTGAAATTGATCAGAGATCACAATTCTTTCGGGGGAGCTGATCACAAATTCTTTTTGTGAAAGTACCAAATTCAAATGATCAGCTCCATCGCTAGCAGCCGAATGGGGGGGATTTGCATCGTCACGCAGAATTTGCAGCGTTGGATTTGTGGCATCACAACTTGGCAGCCGATAGCATTTAATGGTCAATTTTGTAGCTATCGTATGATAGTTGTAGTCGGGTAACGTGGAGTTTAAAGAGTCGACGCGTTTTTTTTTTGGGAGAGAATCGTCAGTTGCCAGTTTGGAAAGTCGAGGACTTCAGTTATAAGCCGGGTTTTAATTATTTAGCCACTTAGATTCCTTGCAGTCAATCACGGAAATTGTAGACAGTTTGTTTTATTTTGTTAAAGAGCCGAGTGGTTAAGTTTCGGTGGTTATGTGGGTTTTTGGAGTGGTTCATGGCGCCAGACAGACCATAAAGTCAGTTCGTGAGGAGCTAGCTCTTTAAATCTTGGTGGATCCACTTTATTGTGGGATAGTTTAAGTTAGAGTTCTTTAATAATTGGATTCAGTAATATATTTGCTAGGTGAGAAAAAAGTGGATTCTACATTCACTTTAATATTTTTTATTAGTTTATTATTTTATCCTATTTTTTGCTTTTTTGAAAAATAATAAAAGCCTTTTTGGCTTATAAAAGAGCAAGGGCGAGGATTTTTTTGGGCTAGGAGGATTTTTCCCCAGAGTTAATAAAGAAAAAATCATGTTGAGTTTTTGGACATGTTGGGCTTCTCTGTCGTAGTTCTGTGTTTTCATGAGTTATAGACCAAGCCAGCATAGAGGGTGAACAATCTAGCACATTGGGCAAGCATTTGCAGCTGCCAAGTTGCTTGTCGCCGTTATGTTCTTGGAGGTTTGGGAGTAATGGAAAGTAGTCAGTTATACTTCCATTCTCCTTGCCTCTGATTATGGAACGGACCAACTTAGTCTTCCTTCTGCGAAACGCAAAGCCTTTCTGAGTCCCCTTTTGACTCCATTCACCCTTCTGGTACTGGCACTGGCACTAACCTTCCCTCGAGGACTCATCCTCCCTTCCCTTTCGTCCCATCAATCCGACTCATTTTTTCGTTTTGCTACCCGAGTTTCTCTAAGGCAGTCTCTTTAGATCACGCGCCCGCAGTTTGGGCTTTCAGCACTTGCGTGCCAGTTTCGGGCTACAACACCTTCTATGCCATAATACACTTGGCTCCATGGAGTCATGGACCAAGGCTTGTTCAGGTTGGCCCTTCAGTTTGTATAAGCCTCCCTCTTGTTCTCCAATCACTATTGCATCATCTATGGTATTTCCCTTTTGCAACATAAGAACTTGGCCATCAATAAATGCAACCCTCATACCTTTTGCATCCAATGCAGATATGGAGAGAAGATTCTTCTTGAGTCCTGGTACATATAGAACATCCTTCATCTTCAAAGATTTTCCAAAGTTTTTGTATCTTTTGTGTTGGTATGTGTGTACCTAACCATCTAAACATTTATTAAGGATCATTTCTTCAGGATGTAACCACCTTTGCACACATTTATAGGGCACACTCCACTTCGATCATAATAGGGTATGGTTAATGACTTGGACACATCACTCTTAACTCTTCATGAAGCATCAAATAGCCATGAACATCACTCCTAAAAAAAAGCGCTACTCCTCTCCCAATAGCAACAACTTGTAAGAGGCTTCACCACTTCCTTTTATAGGGTATTGGTAGTCATCCCCAAGTTTCACCTTGTGAGGTGACTTATGTTCAGATAGATTCACAAAGGATTCTTTAAATCCCGTAATATGCTTGGAAGCCCCACTATCTACAAGCCAATCGTTTCTTCCATGTGAAACAATACCTGTGAGAGCTGAAATTAGAACATATTCTTCATCGCTTGAAGAATCTTCACTGTCTCCTCTGTTTCTCTTCTTGGGAAGTTCATCATCCTTTGTAGTGTGAGCATGATGTCTCTTCTTGTTGTTCTTCTTCTTTTTGTTCTTGGGACAATCTCTGGAAAAATGTCCCTTCTCATCACAAGTATAGCATCTGACATTAGATAGATCTCTCCTAGGGCTTCTAAGGTTCTCCCTCTGATTCTAGTGGTGATGTTTTTCTTTCTTGTGATGAGAGTGTTCCCTTTTGTTATTCTTGGTGTGTGCTGTGAGAGCTTGATCTTCATTTCCCATCTTTTCTTCTCGTGCTACGATTCGAGCTTCTTCTTGTGAGCATTCCTCCCACAGCCTACTGAAAGTGATTAACTTTCTTTTAGCACATATTCCTTGAATAAAGGAGTCCCATGACCTAGGGAGACCATTCAAGGTGGTCATCACAACTTCTCCATTCTCTATGTCTTCTTCCACAACTTCAAGTTGTTCCTTGATTTGAGAGACCCTTGTAAAGTATGACTGTATGGTCTCTGCATTTTGGATCTTCACATTCTTCAACTAATTTCGCAAAGTCATCTTCCGATTTATATTCTTTCCTTGAAATAGCTTGGTCAAGGAATCAAACATCTCTTTAGGTGTCTTTAAGGAAGACACATGTGGTATAAGGTGATCCTTGATAGAATCAACAATAATCGTCTGGGCCTTGACCAAGTTCTTCTTGTGTAAGGCTTTAGCCTCATCTCCCTTTGTGACTGGAACCTCTTCATTTATGTAGGTGTCCAATTCATTCTCTTCAAGGACTAGTGAAATCCTATATTTCTATGCTCGAAAATTATCAACTCCTTCAAGCTTATCCTCAAGCTTGGTGTGGTGAGACATCTTTAATGAGAACCTTAAATGGAAATACAAAAGGTTTATATCTTACCAATTTGAGATGCCCAGACTAGATCTGGAGCTGGTTTTTTGTAGTGCTCATTTTCTGGTCCTAGGTGAAATTAGGGTTTGACTTTCCCGGAGTTTTACCCAACCAAAATTTTTGATCTTGGTTTCTAAATTTCGATTTTGAGGAGGAGAACAATCCTATGCTGGGTCCACTAAAAAATTCCACTTCTGTGAAAAGGCCTAATTTTCCGCAACAGTGACGGGCCAAAAAACTGAAAAATGCTTGGAATCAGATTCTGCTTCGACAGGAAGATGCGCCCTTCTAAGGAGAGTTAGCCTAGCCTCCTTTCCTTGATGATTTGTGGAGAGAGACCCAAAAATTAAGAAGCCCTAGCTTCTACCGCTGCACTATGCCTTCTTCTCAGTTTGGCTTTGATACCATGTTAGATTTTACAGTTTTTTCAATATGATCTAGGATCTTATCTAAGAGAATAACATGCACAACAATAATTGCAAGAGACAAGAGACAAAGATTTTTCCTTGGGGAAACCATAAAGGAGAAAACCCTGTAACTTCCTCAGAGATAGAATGAGCACCAGTAGCAAAAGTAAAACCCAAAATGTATAAAGATGATCTTCGACAACTTCTCTATCTCCCTTGTGTGAGCTTGTCCTCTCTCTCTCATGTGCACTTGATGAGTGAGTGTGTGTGTTAAAATAGAGAGTCACACACTCTATTTATACCTATTTTCCACTTGAGTTTTTCTCTATAGGGCCGACTTCTCTAGGAGAGTCTAATAACCCCAATACAACTTAACTCTGGGGTCTAATGCCCCGACATACAAAGGAGGGTTAACCTCAATGAATTTACATGACTTAAATACAATAATGACTCTCTCGATCGGAGGAATAAACATCTCCGTCACGGTACAATAAAATACAATATGAAATATACAAGTGAATATCTTTCGAAGTTACAATTACATTAACAATATATGCCCTCCTTGTGATGATAGATCTCTGCTCCGGAAAGATGGATGTGTGATCAATACACTAGAGAATGAACAATAATGGATCTCTGAAGGACTTGGCTTGAGATTTGCCCTTCAATTAGCTGGATACGCCTTCCTTGGAGATATATGAAGTGAACCCTTGCACCCTTTTTAGAATAATCACCCTTGTGTCTATGATAAGGTGATGCTCCAATAATTATGAGATCTCTGTGAATTTCTATGATAGACCTAGATGATCTATCTTTGAAAGTGACCAGGGAAGCTAGATTTTGTTGCCAAAATAAACTTGATACCTGAAGATTGCGCCCTCAACCCCAACTTGGCTCTCAAAGCTCTCAAACCTGTTTTTCAAAAGTAAATAATAACATATGCCGCCGTAATGATTCGTTTTGCCTTCTTTTATTGAGTTGAGGTTGCATGCTCTTCCTTTTTGCATGTTTGTGACCTTATTGACGCATGTCGCATGCAATTTGATATATGACCTACATGTTATGCATGCTAGCTGTTACTTGCTTCGGTGGCCCTCTTTTGTCTACTGATGACTGAATAACACTGAAGTAATGTATCCTTTAGCTTCTTCTATCATTTGTCCTCAGTCAATTCCCTATTTATCAATAACCACTCGAAACTATGGGAATTAGATAGGTTAATGGGTGTTTCTTGGTGCTTAATTAGAAGAGGACACTACAGTCCTCCTTGCTCGAAATTGCTTGTCCTCAAGCAATTGTATGCCTAGATGTTGTAATCCCTGTTCTCCTTCACATGTGGCATCTTAAATGGGCAATTCCTTCCATTGTACCAAGTATTCACAAATGGCCTTGTTCCTCAATTTTCTTTCTCGGACCTGTAGAATTATCTTTGGAACCAATACTAGGAGCCCCTTGTCATCCAGTGGAGGTAGCTTGAAAGATGGAGTGATTGATCTGTTGTCCCACTGTCTTCTTAAGGCTCGACACATGGAACACATAATGGATTTTACTCTCATTGGGTAGCTCGAGCTCTTAGGCCATCCCCTCTACTTTTTGGATTATCTTACAAGGACCCTAGAAGCGAGGCTTGAATTTCTTCGCTCACTTTGTCTTGAGTGATGATTGTTTGTAGGGCTGTAATCGCAGGTGTACCAAGTCCCCCACCTCGAAACTACGCTTGATCCTGTGTCTGTCTGCATACAACTTTTGCTGGTTCTGTGCTATCTGTAAATTTTATTTAAGTATCTTGAGAATGTCTTGGCTATACTGGATCCAATCCTTTGCTTTAGGTGTGTTACCAACTAAGTTGCACTAAGTTGGACTTCTAAGTGAGTCGCCAAAGATGAACAATTACTTGTTCAAACTTCGAGTTTATAAGTCCATGTAGGCCTTCTTAGGCCCTTTTTAAATTTTTTTTAACATGTTCATACCCCATGGGGATTTGTAGTAAAATGATTGAGCATGATGACTTTATGTAAAAGGTTTGGTTTCCTAGGACTTAGTCATCAATACATTATTTCAGGGTGTTTTTTCCTTGTTAATTATCTATCGTTTTGTAATGATAAGTAATTTTCTAAGTTACCAGGGTACTTGTATGCGGGGGTAGGGTACATGTACTCGTACTGGGTACATGTACCTGTACCGGGTACACATACCGAGTACTTGGGTACTTGTAGGGTACGTCTCCTGCTGTACCTTGTCGTACCCCATACTGGGTCCACGTACCCGAGACTCCGTTATAAAAGAAGGGGTACTTATAGGCAAAATGGTACGTCGTACCCCGTGTTTGGGTACTTCATACCCCATGTTTGGGTACTCCAGGAGTACGATCGACTCAATAAAATGCAATTCATTGGAGAAAATGTAATGACCCCCCACCAAATCTGAACTAATTTTTTGCTAACTACGTATGGAGTCTGGTTCAAGACTTATGTCAAACACTTTTCAACACTGTTCAAATTCCACTGAATATTGTCCAAATGTAGTAGATTGATTTTACATTGATTTACAATGAATGTCTTTATGGCTTTGTGTTCAACACTCATGGAACATAATTTGACTACCAAATGTGCACATAAAAAATATACATATGTATTTAATATTGAGAAATACACTCACATCAACGCAGGAATATATTTGGCAATTTTCAAAATTTTATTGCCTGTAACAGCAGTACAAACACGTGTTTAAAATAAGATTTCAAGTGTACTTTCATGTCTGAGTTTGATTCTTTGTTACAGCTTCCTGGTACAATGATTTACCAAATTTTATGTAACTTCCAGTATTCTAATTGATATCTACCGAGTCTATGATTTATCAAATTTTATGTTTCAAATTTTCAAACTGAATCTTCACTGTTCAAATAATCATCGAATTTATAATTATGAATCATGATTCATAATTTATGAAGAAATCTATATGCATGTATGATGTGACTATGACATATATATATATACAATACCCCCCGACATACCCAAGTACCCTTTTTCAAAAGTGGCATACCCGTACCCGTACCCAAGTTTCGTGGTAACTTAGGTAATTTTCTAGTTTTTCACTCAAGCCTTCAAAGCTGGAATAATTATCTTGGTGGTTAGGCCTTGGGAGGTTATTAAAACCTAAGTGTTGATGTATATTACCATGCTAATCATTATTTTGAGTCATTATGAACATAAACTAAGTCTTGCTTAGGATTTTTTTAATTTTCGGAAAAAATTATTTTTTCCTGTTTTTACAGCCTTATTTTTAATAAATTAATTGTAAAAGTTCATAAAGTCATAAAAGTGGGGCTAGAAGGTTGTTTTTGCCATGGGGGTGTTCATTTTCTAACCTAGAGCACCCACTTAACCCCTAAACCCACTTTCCTAAGTTTTCAAGTAATTATCTATCTCCAAAATTAATTATTACTCGAAAAACCCAAAAAAGACAAAAAAAATGGGTTAATTAAAAAATTCGGCATCTCAAAAAATAAAAGAAACTTGCTGAAATCAATTTTGGTGACTTGGCAAAGTAAAGTGGCAAGTACTCGGGCATTTTTGGAAGGTCAAACACTGCGGTTTCAGCCAGAGCCAAGCCTTGGAAGTTTTCTGTCCAAGAGGGGCACATCTCTCCAAGTGGGGCGCAAGCTTTGAGGTAAAAGCTCATGGTTTTGGAAAAAGTGTTGGGTTTTGGTAGTTGCTACTCCAAGCAAGTGATGTTGCCACCACCGAACTCTTGTTCCACCCTTGATCCAACTCACAACCAACTCATCCCATCCTAGCGCATCCTTGAGCAAGTGCGCCCCCCCCTCTTGTTGAGTTTTTCTATTTAAGAGAGCAGGTTCTCTTCATTCTTCATCAAAAAGTGTGGAACCACTGCTTGCATACTGTTTTAATTCTTTCAAGTTCATTATTAATAAAAGGCTTTGGAGGCTTATGTGAGTGTTGTCTATGGTGTTTGGATGTGCTCTATTCTATGCAATATTGAGGTAATATCTGTCTTTTTGCAAGCTTGTATATGTTCAGGATTGCTTCCTTTCGAAGGGAACTGTGTTCTAGTAAGATAGGAAGTAATACTTTCATGTTTACTTGTTATCGTTACTGATAAGAGAATACTTATGAATTTATGATTATTCTTGCTTGAATGAATATTTTCTTGAAGTATCTTTTATTGGGTAACACCGGCTTTTGATCCCCTTTGCAAGTTTTTTGTAGAGTTTTACAAGTTACCTGCGATGGAAGTTTGGATGAGCATGGTAGCTCTACTTCTCTTTCAGTAATTCTTTAAGAAAAGGCTTCATCCCTCCGACAACACTTTGAGGATGATTCCATTCCCTTCTTTACTTACGAATCAACTTTGGTGATACCCTTCTGACATAGAAATTCAAGATTTCTGCTTACTGGTTACTTTAGATGTGTTGATCAAATTAGTGCAATAAGATAAATTATAAACTAATATGATTTACATTCTCAGTTTAAATTTGATTTCAAAGTAATATTTTATAGATCTAACTTTAAGCAAGTACTTGTCAAAAACTTCAAATTTTATCTTTTGAAAGTACTTGAGTTTTATGCTAAATTTTTTAGTTTTAATTGATCAATCTATCATTTTTAGCATAATTTTGTTGGTTGTTTTGCAGCCATTGACGATCATGTAGAGAGGCATTTTGGCGAAATTTCTTAGATTTGAACCATCAAGTAGCTACCATTCTTCCTACTTCTTCTTTGGGTAGTTTTAAAACCCCCAAAATTTGTAAACTTGTGTCTCTTATTTTACAAAGGAACACAAGTATTTCCTCATTGTATTTATTGTAATAAAAAAGAGAAGCAAGAAGGCAGCCAAGTGCCTGCACCCCATCTCTCAAGGGGGGATTCGGGTTTTTTTTCGTTTTTTTTAAGATTATTATTTTTTCAAGCATTTATTTTATTACCTTTAAAATTAACAAATCCGACTGTGTTCTCAGAAACGAGAGTATCGGTACTGAGATTTTAAACAATTCACATTTAGTTTAAGTTCTTAAAATCAACAAAGATTTCAATCCCTGTATGCTCTTATGAACACTGTAGGCCATTGGCTAGAATGGTGGGACAACCAGAAGGGGATTCAAAGACTTGTTTAATAGGACAATCCACCTAAAACTAATCTCTGAGAATTCGGGAGGTCGCAAAGAACGAATACCATAGAGTTAGGGGGCTACTCCAAGTAGGTTATGTCTCGCCCCGTTGGACACCTGGTAAATTTGCTTTGAGGCTCAGTTCAAGGAGTTAAGTCTTAGTGGGCCAAACCAACAATCAACCCACTCCTTAATTCACTCACTTAATAATTTTAAAACTGACCAACTGAGACAACTACAATACTTCTCGAGACATCACTAGAAACCCCCTTACACGCAAGCACTCCATTAGCACTGGTCTATATTGCATCATCTATTTATTCCTTGATATTTAAATTAATTGATGTGTTGAATGGAATGTTATTTTATATGCTGGTGATTTAAGTTATTTGCAGATTATCTTAGTTTCAGTATTTGTATTATCATATCTCCTAGATTAACTGTTTTTCTTTCATAGATTAAACAAGCCTTAGATTATTTTACTAGGGACCACCCCCCTTGGCTTCGCTACGATAGAGCCTAGACGAAGGAGTCAAGATCAAGTGACAACACTTGACTCTTGCTTGCCCCCAAGGTCGCACGTAGTGGCTTGAAGATTTCTACCATTTGACCCGAGGTGCGAATTAGGCGGAAACAAGGTGCTCTACTGTCCTTGAATACTAAGTCTGCGAAAGTTAATGTCTCATAGACATACAATGCTTTGAAAGGAGTCATCCCAATAGACACGTGATGTTTAGTATTGTAGCAATATTCTTCGAGATGAAGCCATTTGATCCACATTCTCTGCTGCCCTGCTACATAGTTCCTCGAATACCCCTCAATCCATTTGTTGACAGTCTTTGTCTGTTCATCGCTTTGAGGATGGTAACTAGTACGTGTAGCTAATTCTGTCCCCACCAACCTGAAAAGGTCCCACCAAAAGGCACTTGTGAACTTGCTATCTTTGTCACTGACAATGGTCTTAGGAAACCTGTGCAATCTGGATACCTTTCTTAAAAACAACTCTTCTTCCTATGCTACGGAATAGTAAAAAATAATGGCAAAGAAATGGGCGAACTTAGTTAGTTTGTCCACCACTACGTATAAGTAGTATCTTCCCTGTACCTTGGGTAATCCTGTAATGAAATCCATTGAGATGCTTTCCCATTTTTGCTCGGGTATAGGTAGTGGCTGAAGTAACCCTGTCGAATGAGTGTGCTCTACCTTATTTTGTTGGCAAGTACTGCATTCACTAACATGTTGCATTACATCCTCCTTGAGGCCCTTCCATGAGAACCTCTCTCTAACATGTCTGTATGTCTTCAGGAATCCTCGATGCCCTGCCAGTGGTGAATCATGTGAAGCTTGCAAGATATTTTTCTTTAATGCGAACTCGAGAACCAAATAGATTCTGTTCTTGTAATAAATGATATCAACAATGACCCTGTATGTGTCGTCCTGTATTCACCCGTCCAGTAACTCACAAGTAAACTTATTCTTAGAGTATTCAAGCAAAAGATGAGATTTTCAATCTGTGGAGATGCTCATGAGAGATAGGGTGGCTGATCGTCTAGAAAGGGCACTGGCTACTACGTTGTTCTTCCCTTTCACATACTCGATTTCAAAATTGCAGGCTTGGACCTTGGTGAGCCTTTTTTATTGTCTTTTATTCAACTCTTTCTATTCCAAAAAGTACCTTAGGTTGTTATGATTTGTCTTGATTTTAAATATGTCGCCCACCAAATATTGTCTGAATTTTGTTAAAGCATGTAGAATTGTGAGCATCTCTTTGTTGTATATTGAATAGTGGCGCTCATAATCTTTAAGTTTTCTACTCTCAAATGCTATGGGATGGTGGTTCTGCATCAATACTACTCCTATGCCCTCTCCAGATGCATCACATTCTAATATAAATGGCTGAGTGAAATCATGTAATGCATGAACCGAACATGAGCTCATTACCTTCTTCATTCTCTCGAAAGTCTGCCGCGCCCCTTTTGACCAGCTGAATGCCCCTTTCTTAGTGAGATCTGTGAGGGGTGTTACCATCTTTGAAAACCCTTTGATGTATCTTCTATAGTAAGTGCAAAGGCCCAAAAACCCTTTCAATTATGTTACATTCTTTGGTGTCGGCCAATCC
The DNA here is from genome assembly GCA_001517045.1 of Pseudotsuga menziesii. Lineage (NCBI taxonomy): Eukaryota > Viridiplantae > Streptophyta > Pinopsida > Pinales > Pinaceae > Pseudotsuga > Pseudotsuga menziesii. Next base: position 68,310 of record LPNX010558058.1, read on the forward strand.
AGTATGGCTCAAATCTTTTCAAGGTGAACCTGTACTCCATTTGCTCCTATCACATGCTCTAAATATAACATTTCCTGCATACCAAACCCGCACTTGGACATTTTTACATATAAACATTGTTCTTCTATAATTCCCAACACTTCATCTAAGTGTCTCAAATTCTCTTCCCATGTTTTACTATATATTAATATGCCGTCAAAGAATACAAGGAGAAACTTACGCAAATGAGCCTTGAAGGTATGATTCATGTAGGATTGGAAGGTGTCTGGTGTATTTGTAAGCCCAAAAGGCATAACCAAAAATTCATAATGTCCATAGTGGCAACGAAAGGCGTTCTTGGAAATATCTTGTTTCCTCACCCTTATCTGATGGTATCCTGATCGAAGTACTTTGCTCCCTATAGATCGTCCATTAATTCATGGGAATGGGATACCTATTCTTGATGGTTTTCTTGTTAAGGGCCCTGTAGTCGATGCACATGTGCAAAGTCCTAGCTTTCTTCTTTACCGATACCAATGAGGAGGCAAATGGGCTAGAATTGGGTCGTATGTAAACTAACTAATATAATTCTTTAATTGTCCTTTGTATTTCATCTTTATACCTCTATAGATGCTGATATGGTGTAGTGATCATTGCTTGGAACCCCTCCTCTAACTCAATAACGTGCTTGAACCCATGTGAAGGAGGCCTACTTGCGGGAAGATCTCTGATTGCCTTTTCATGTTTCTGTAGTAATGCCTGTATATCTGTTGGATGTTGTGTTTTGCTATCTGGAGGTTTAAAAAATGCGACTAAGCATTTTGTTGCCCACTTGATGTTGCCCTGTCTGAGTACTACTTCCATCCTCTGTGATGATACTGGCTTAGGGGGATAGGTGTTCATGCCTTGCAAGACTATTCTCTTACCATCATTTCCCTAGAATTCCATATCCATGGTCTGATAATCTGTGGTATACTTTTCTATAGAATAGATCCATTGAACTCCTAGCACCACATTCGCATTTGCTACGTTTACCACATAAAAGAGTCTCTCATATTGTAATTACCTAAGGTCACATTTAACTTGGGTATCCAATGGGTGCACTCCATGCTGTTATTGCTTGCTATTGCCATTGTAAATCCCTCAAATTCTTCGGTAGGAATGCCTCGCTTGGCCACCCATGTGACATTTATAAAATTGTGAGTTGCCCCACCATCAATTAAGACTCCTACCTTGTGTTCCTATATTACTCCACGTACCCTGAGAGTATGAAATCTGAAAAACTCCTGATATTGTAGCAATAACTGTGCCCTTGTGCTCTCTCTGAAGTGACTCCTCCTTTGCTTCCCAAAGCTTCTATGTCTATCCCTTGTCCTGCTCATTCTCGTCCTCCCCACAGTTGAAATACACCTTGATGTAATGGGCCTTCCCTTTTCCCGAACATCTGTGGCCTGGTACCCATGGTTGTTGGCAACTGAAACACAACTTTTTTCTTCTTAGTTCTTTCTTAGTGTCATCATCCATCTAATTCTTCTTCGACCATTCTTGCTGGAAAGGTTTCTTATCTTTGTCTTTGTTTGGGAAAGTTGGTTTAGGGGGGAATTTGTTTTACAGAACCGAGTCTTGCAAGTTGCTAGTTCTGTTGATGGCATCCTGTAAGGTGGAAGGTTTGTAGGCTTTCACCCACCCATGTAAAGGCTCAGTCAGGGCCTCTGTAAATAACATAACAAGTCTGCTCTCTGAAATATCCGTCACCATCATTGCAACTCACTGAAATTTTGATATGAAGGCCTCTGCACTACTTGTCTGTTTGAGCTGAGTTAGCTCTTTAAAATGTATCTCGGGGTCTCTCTTGTCAAAGCACTCCATGAGCCTTTGGGGGAAATCAATGTTTGAGGTGATAGTGTTGTGACCCAATGCCACCAGCCTGTGGTACAACCACTCATGGGCTTCCCCTCCCAAATGCAAAGTAGCCAACTTGATTGCATCTGCCTCTATGATAGGGTTAAGTTGGAAGTAGGTATCCAACTTTTGCACCCAAATCCTCGTCGAACAACTACATGTCCCATCAAAATTGGGGATGGTCAGCTTCCCCATTCTCTGCTGCAATTCATAGTTTTGATTAACTGCCCTGTTAAATCCCGTCGGCCTGTTCTTGTTCTTCATATTGCAAAAGTATAAAAAGGACATGGTTGCGTGAAAATCATACCTTAGGTCCTTGTATTCCTGTAGATATGACCCGAATGGTTCACTTTGCTCAACTGACACTATTGGTCCTGTTGACCACCAAAACCAACTAGGTGGACAACGATGTACCATGCACATGTTACATGTGCCTTGAAGATAAGAATGAAGTACTTAATGATTATATCAAGCGAGACAACTCTTCTTCTCTTCTTCCCTCTATGAAATTTCCGCACCCCTATAGGGGATTTTGTAAGGAGATGTCAGCATGAAGGTCTAGTTCTTTGAACTTAATCACCTAAGACTTAGTCATTAAGGAAGTCCTTTCATCGAGTGTTTTTTCACTTGGATAACTAAAATTTCTTTTTAGAGATTTTAATTATTTGGGATTTTCACTCAAAATTACCTCCAAAGTGGTGAAAGGTGTTCTAGTGATTGAGTCCTGGGGTGATTAGGGCCTAGGAATGTTCTATATTACCATGCTAGACATTATCCAAAGTATTGCGGAATTTCATTAAGTTTTGCATAGGTTTTTTTAATTTTTGGTCATTAAAAATTGTCACTTACGCCAATTTGTTGTAATGTAAAAGAGGGTTACTTAGTCCATTTTAATGTTGTATAGGGGTACGGGTATTGAAGACAAATGGCATGAGACCCTCTACACCCTTGGGCCAAGTTTGAAGTCATTCGGATAAGTATTGCTATGGTTTTGGTCACTTTTTCTTAGGACAGTCATGGAAATCCGGAAATTGGGCATTTAATTAGAGAGTCAAATTTTGGAAAAGTGACTATAGTTACTTGGGGTGGCCAAGTAAAAGTTCTAATGTTTATATTAGGTTCCTATGATAAATTTAAGACCCAAAGCCCCCCCCCCCCTTAGCAAGCATGTAACAAGTTTTGAGTTGCCGACTCTAGGGGGGTGCCCCCTTCTCTCTTTGATTGGTCGGGTGAGCTAAAGTCAATGGGAAGGACCCCACTATGGTGGTTTTCTCCCCATTTGACATAGCAATAAGGTTAAAAGCATTAAAATGGGGGTTTCTCTCCCCATATTTGAGATCCCAAACCATGGTTTTGCCCTCCTTGAGCAAATTCGCCCCCCTCTTTTGGGCCCCCCTCTCTCCCTTGTAACACTTGTCTAGCATGCAAAGAGCCTCTCTCTTTCATTTTTCCTATTTAAGGAGGGTATTCCTCCTCATTTGGTTAGATTCACTTAGTCTCTTGCTTCATTTTGCTCATGCTCTCTCTCTCTCTCTCTCATTCTCCCATTGCTCCCATTCTTGCTGTCTTGCTCCATTCTTGTCCAAGAGGAGCCATTGTACTTTCAAGCTTGGATGATAATAGAAGAAATATTTGGAGGAAGTACTGTCCATGCATTGTGATTGAGGTGATCTTGTTCTATTCTTGGTTCGTTTTGTATTTGGAATCTCAAGCAAAGTTTTTTGCTTGAGAGTAGTATTGTAATAGTTTTGTTGCATGTTATGTGGGTTGTTTGCTTAGAATTTGGGAAGTTAAAGTATTTCTAACTTGAATATTTTGTTTCTCAAGTCTTTGTGGCTTTCTCACTCCATTTGCATTGTTGAACTAATTTTATTACAAGTTTCCCAAGTTTGGAGAGTGGGATTCTTGGGTGGGATACCCCATTGCCCAACAAATTTCGAAAATGATTTGGCATCTTTACTAACATTCTTATTCTTATTCTTATTGCAGCTCTTAAATACTTCATTTTGCACTCAAATATTATCATTTTCAAGTTTTTACATGCTAGTTTTGCCTTAGAATTTTTTTTGATTTTGCATGAAAATTTTTGAGTTTGTTTAAAACTCATTTCTATCATTTTTGTGTTATATTAACTTGCTGTTTTGTGCAGGTTTCTGATCTCATAGGGGGGAGAGAATGCTTAAGTTCAGCCACTAGCAAGCACCAACAACACCCAAGAGGGTCTACTTCAAGTCCCTCGCAAAAAACGGTTAAAAATCACTCTCTCTCATTTCTTAATAAATATTAGTGCTGAAATCTACATCTTTGTAACAAGCCCAAGAGAGTCTCTTGGGCTTGAGTTTGTTGTGTTTCATTTCGAGTTTTCACTATGTTACCACCTAATTGGTAACGTGTTTCTCAGAGTTGGTTTGAGGTCACATGCAGTCACTTGTATGCTGCAAGCTGTCCATTCTTCCTTCTGCAGGGAAAAATTAGACTCAGGATGCAACCCAAATGTTGCGCGCAGGGTTTTTCAGAGTACCGAAGGTTCAGTTTTGGGAAAACAATTCAGATGGCCAAGGAAGCTATATCAGCATTGTTGCCGAGGCCCTTGAATACTGATCAGCGATTAAAATTGAGCAAGACAGAGTTTCTTAATGTTATGGAGACTTCAAAGATTCAAAGCAATAAGCTTGTAGATACTGTTGAACAGGTTTCCCAAATATCACTACCAACTTTTACAAAGGGTAACACTACGTTTTCACCTTTGGGTTTTCAAACTGGATTAGACAATTCTTTTTCTCAAAAGGGGAAAGGTAAAGCATTTCAGAAGGCTAGGGATGAGGATGTAGCAGTTGAAGTGGCAGATCTAAATAAACTGGTCAATCAAATACAAACATTTGTCCGCCAAGAGATCACAGTGGTTGCTGAAAATGAAAGTAAAGAAACCAAATTTTGTGGAATCGATGGTGGAGTCGACAGTGAAACATGTGCTCTTCCCTTTGGTCCATTAGATGAAGTGGCAAAATATTTAGCAGGTGATCTTGGGCCATACAGTTCAATTCTTGAATATTTGGATGATGCATTTCAGTTCTTATCACTGATGCTTCGAATTGCAAAAGCACGTCATAAAGAGAATCTAAAAGAAGCTTGTAACGATGAGCGTGGATGGTATGATATCCATCGACCAACTAAAGTTTCTAGCATACGGGATCAACTTATTTAGCGTTTGCATGAGGAAAATGAGAAACTTTTTGAGCGGCTCATGGAGAAAAGTTCACCAGCAGGCCCACAAAAGGTCCCAAGCACTGATTCAAAAGGGTGTGATGATCACCAATTAGATGGCTCAGTCAGCAATAGCAGTATTCAGTCTCAAGCTCTAGATCAAAGATCATTGAGCTCTAGTACTGGTCAAACAGCAGGAGCTTTAGTTTTTATCAAGTCAGGTTCATAAAAGATGAAGAGCACCCCTGCTGGAGAGTACTTGATTGCTGCTTTGATGGATTTCAATCCTGAGCAGTATGGCACTCTTGCAACTCTTGTTGATGGGGCGAATAAGCTTCTGATGTTGGTTTTGTATGTTGTAATCAAAGCAGGTGCTGCGAGGGAACATGAGATTCTTGCAGAAATTAGGGATGTTGTTTTGTCTTTTATGCGCAAGATGGAACCCAGAGGAATGATGGATACAATGCTGGTTGCTTGGGTGCAGATTTTGTACATACAGTCTCTCCTATCAAGATTACCTGAGTTGCACTCAATCAAGGTACCTCCAGTTGAACGCTTCCTAGAGAGAGCTAATAGAATACACAGTAGAAACTCCAGCAGGAGTAGTTGTCCGGGAAGGTCTCCTGGTCGCTTTGATTACAATACAAGTTCCGATCACATTGATGACCGTGTACAAGGTTTTAGAGTAAACATTAAACATGAAAAGAAGTCAATATTTTCTTCAGTTGTATTGAAGTTCAGAGGTACTGACGAGGAGACATGGAGGCAACATGTAACAGATGGAAAGCTCAGGGAATCGTCATATTAACGGAACCACCATTTACGAATCACCACTTGCAGCCGCCAATGCTTGGCTTTCAGCAAAGCACGCGACTAGCAGACCACTTGCAGAGAGAGAATCCTTAGTGGATTCGATCATGGTTTTCTCGATTGCAGATGACGGACGTTCAGGTTGTGTGCCAACTGGCAGATGTTCGGCGGTAATTCCGTGGATAACGTGGAGTTCTTTTTGGAACCCGTGATCTCCTTTGACAGCCACTCGGATCATTTGCAGATAGAGTGGTCACCTTTTGTTTTACAACTGAATACACCACAAAATCGTGGAGCGCAGTTTACAGGGAGGTCGATGTTGGAGCTCGGGGGCATTTGGTTGCTTGGAGTCTTGGGGCAAGCAGTGGAATCAATGCTGAGTGGAATCAACTTCACGATTTTGTGAGTCTTTGGCAGCTAATTTAGGTATCGGTGGTATCAAGTTTATTGCCACGTTGAATTGTGAAGCGGTTGGTTGAGCTACCGAAGGATCCACGTATCATTTGACATTTGATAGATGGTTGATCGTGTGCTTTCATTGGAATCTAGAGGAGAGATTCGACCTTTGGGGCAAATTGTATTACAAACCAACCCGTGGATCACAAATTCGGCAGCATATGGTTGTGTTGGCATGGGGCGTTTAGTTAAAGTGGGTTTCATCCTTTAAATAAAGTGGCAGTGACACTTTAGTTGTAGTCTTCTTAGACTTTAGTCAAGAGAAAAAGTGGATCTCATTCCACATTTTTCTTTTATTATTTTATTTTTCTTTATTTTTTTGAGAATAGCTTTTTTCTCCATTGTAAGGGATGGAAAAAAGTTGGGAGGATTTTTCCCCGTTAAGTTGAATAGAAAAATCATGTTGGTTTTTTGGACATATTGGGCATCTCTTTCATGGTTGCGTGTTTTTCATAAGCTGTAGAGTAAACCTAGCTTATAAGGCTATAATCTAGTCAATTGGGCAAGCATTTGCAGTTCTCAAGTTGTTTGTCGACGTTATGTTTTTAAAGATCTTAGGAGTAATGGACAGTAGTCAGTTATACTTACATTCTCCTTGTCTTTGATTATGGAATGTACTAGTTTAATCTCACTTTTGTGAAACGCAAGGCCTCCCTGAGTCCTCTTTTGACTCCATTCTCTCTGCCGATACTGACACTGGTCTTCCCTCGAGGATTGATCCTTTTGTCCTTCCCATCACTCAATCCAAATTTCTTTTTCTTACAAATGTTTCTCTAAGGCAGCCTCTTCAGTTCACCTTTCCCTTCATTGCACCTGCCTTAGCGATCTTACCTTAGGGAAGCCCCCTTAGAGTTGGAGAAGAGCCAACCTGAAGTGAGGAGAGAGGAGTGTGGTGACATTGGCTTCTCTCTCGAGAGTTGTCATTGAGCTGGTGTGCTCACTTTTTGGGCTTCAACACACGCATGCCAGTTTTGGGCGACAACACAGTACTTAGTGATTTTGGTTTCGGTGGCATGTAAGTGAAGTGGCTCTGTCCATCCTTGCATTACCTTGCAAGTTGCTTGGATTTAGATTAGTTTACTTCGTTGTTTGTTTTCTTTTTGCCCGCACCTCACAAGTGAAGTGGCTCTGCCCATCCATGTGAAATCACGTTGGCTAGCATTTTTATTTTTCTTGTTTCTTTTTGCCCACACCTCACAATTGAGTAGGCTCTGCCTCCGTTGTGATATCGTGCTTGGCTTGTTTTGTTTAATTTTTGCTTTAAGGATAAAATTTATCGTAAGCCCCGTTTTTGGCCCGTATCCTTTCTCCCCGCCGGTTCGACCGATCGAGGGTGACCAGAAAGGGCAAAGATCTGTGTTGGCTAGTTTAATAGGCACCTAGATAAGTATCTTCATTAGAAAGGAGAAAAAAAGGCTTGACCTATGGAGCTAGTGGGGTAGAGGCCGTAGGGGGCTTCGTCGCACTTTGTGTCCTCCAGTTGAGCACCCAATAAGTTTTGAGTTTGACCCGTGGAGCTAGGTGGGAACCTTGTGTTCCCATGTTGAGCACCCGAAATTCTCTCTCTAATAGAAGGAGATAGTCTCTTGGGGTAGACATCTAGAATAGTTCATTTCTTTCCAACAAACACCTTAATTCCCTAAGTCAAAGAGAGACATAAAATTTACTGAAATTTATAGGACCACTTGTATAACTTTGTTACAATCATTTACATTTCTCTACCTTACAAGCACTTTATTTTAACTTGTTCATTTACTGGAAGTTGTCATGTTCTTGTATATTTGTTAAAGTAAATGATTTGATGCTTTGGGAAAATTATTTGATGTTGATTATTGTGACTTCATAGCCCGAGTAGAGACGATTGGTCATTTTGATTATTTGATTGTTTCTCTCTTGCATACTGTTGCCGCCTTTCACACACCTGGGGGGGATGTGACAGAAATCTTCAAGCCACTCGGTGTGTCCTTGGGGGCAAGTCTCGAGTCAAGGCTGTCACCTTGTTCTTGACTCCTCCGTTTAGGCCAACTCCCAACGAAGCCAAGGGGGGTAGACCCTATTAAAAGAAAATCTATGGTTTTTAGTCTACGAAAGAAAAAACTAAATGTAAGAGTTAATATGAAATTGATAAAATAACACAACGGATTATTGCAAGAAAGAGATCACATCAACAACATATGACAATGTAAGCATCATTCACGACATTTTGCAATAATTGATTTAAGCATTGAAAGTAAAACAGACCAGTGTCGATGAATATGGAGTGCTTGTAAAAGTGGAGTGCTGTTGTGTCGTGTAAGTATTGCAGTTGTCTCGTTAGTCAGTTTTAAAATTATTAATGAGTAATTAAGGGCGTGGGTTAATTGTGGGTTTGGCCCAACAAGTCAAGTCCCTTCGAATTGAATGCTAAAGCTGTAACACCAAGTGTCCAATAGGGCGAGGATGAACCTGCTTGGAGTAGCCTCTTGACATTGTAGTAGTTACCCTTTACAACCTCCCGAGTTCTCGAGAAAATCACTTGTGTGGATTTTCCTATTAAATCTAGTAACTCATATCCCTTTCTGATACAACCAACCGATCAGACAAGCTGCAGCGGTGTAGAGCATACGTGGAAGGAGTCCTGGTAATTTTTTAAGGATTTTAAACTTGTGTTCTTGTTAAAAATAAAAAACCTCCAGGAATCTCTTTCGGTCCAAATGGACCTCAATCGAGAAAGCGAGGAGGGGTTGATTTTAGATAACAGAAAAATACAAAACACAACTCACAGATTGTCTAATTAGTCCTACCACGCATCTCTTTCCCCTTTCGAGTCAATTGGGAAGTCGTGGGGTAAGTAGTATGATTACTTTGAATTTGTAAAAGATATTGAAATGCTTATGATTCAAAGTATACAACGCTACTAAAAACAACCAAACTAGAAAAAACTGAAAAAATCACAAAATCACAAAAAACATAGAATCCCCCCTCTGGGGGGATGGGGATTTGGCTCGAAAGAGCCTACTCAAAAAGATCTTTTATTAATGGTATTTACAATGCTTGAGGTGGATGCCAATGGTACTTACAGATCTAGATCCAAAGGCTTACAGGTTTTATGAGTAAGACAAGATCAAGAGTGGTGCTCCGGGAGGTCTTTGAACAACTTAGATCTTTGATTTTCCGGTAGCACTTCTCCTTGTCCTGGCAATAAAAGTGAAAAACCAGCCACCTGTAATGCACCAAATGTGCCAAATAAAGCGTTAAGAACATAAAAATATTAAGTACTGAAAGATTGGAAATATGCACAAGTACTTAATAAAAACTAGATCTACTTTGAAAATATTACTTTATGTTTCTAGATCTAGATACATGTTTAAATAGATCAGCCTTTAGATATTGCTTGAAAGATAAACTAAACTACTTAAGCATGTGAGTAACCGTAACCAAGAAAGATTTAATTTTTCTTTAAAAAATGAAGGAAAGAGGGATAGAAAGAGTGTTGGAAACCTGGGAATGTTGGGCCATGGAGTCTGCTTTGGTGGAACACCGAGGGACTATGTCCTCAAAAAGATCTTGAAGATGAGGAAGATTCAAACTAGCTCAACCCCATCTACAAGTGAGATCACTTGCAACTTAGAAGTCCTTGCACAAACAGATGGTTAAAACATAGGTGTTGCTGGAAAAAGACAATTAGAAAGCATGCAATTACACTTAAAATACATGCGACTCTAAGAGATTTGAAACAAGCGAACAGTAGGAGCATAAATCAAACTAGAATAATCTCTTACCCCACCGGGAGGGAGCTCTCCTTCAAGGCCCACAATTAACCAACAAAAAACAAAGACCAATAATACAGATTATACCTCATAAGCACTTGACAATCACCATCCACACATGAAAAGCATTACACCATAGGTCTTGCCTCCAAAGCCTTCTTTATTCCAAATGGTAAACTATACAATGCAAGCAATAGCATTCCTTCGGTCCTTTGACCATGCCAAAATGAGGAAAAGAGCCCTGCTTAAATAGGAAAAGAGAGACCCAGGGGGGCCTCACCAATATTGAAGAGAGAGTCCAGTTGAACTGAGCTTGAAGTGAAGAGGAAGTGGAGAGGATTTTTGACACCTCTCTCACTCGACCCATCGTCATCCTGCCAACACACCCAATCAATGCCGAATCACCCAACTAACTCCTTCAAGCTTGGTGTCTCCTTCATCTCACCCGATTGGAATGAAGGCTGGTGGGTGAGAGTGGGTGATGTCATCCCAATGTATGCGCTAGCCATAAACAAAATCCACACCTTACGTAACCAAGGTTTAGAACCAACCAAAAGTTAAGCATTTAATTGGGTGGACCACCACTTTCCACCTTAGGTGAGAAGATTCCAAAGTTGACGTGAGGAATGGAAATGAGGGTGATGTCACCCTTCCCCATCACATTTGCTAGTCACATGCATAAACTAAGGCTTTAATATTAAACTCATGCTTTAAAAATTATAGCAAGGGTGGACCCCTACTTCCTTCACGTGAGCTTCACTTTGAAGGCTCACGTTACCTCCTCCTCATGCTAGCTCTTTTAATAAACCAAAGTTTTAAGTCAACACTTCAAGTTAAAAATGGATCGTGAGCTTAAGGGGACCCATGCCATGCCACCCAATAAAATATTTTTTTAAATTTCCACCTTTTTCAAACTTTTGACTTTATGCCAAAATGTCCTAATTTAGCATTAGAATGCCCTTTTGATGTATCTTTAGCTGAATAATGCTCCACGGGGAGTTTCAGTTGCCCGACTGAAGTGGAAAGTGATCCCAGGGGTAAAGTGGACGTTTTGGGTGTGAAAACGAGTGTCCCCACGTCAGAAACAGACTCCGTATCTGACTTTTATTACAATTTGAGTTTTTCTAATCAAACCATTAAAAAATGGCCTAATTTTGCGGAAAATTTTATTTTCTCAGAAACTGACGAAACTCTAGGGGGCCCTAGTACATGTCCATACGACTCAAAATCAATGCCTAGCATGTTGAAAAACACTGACACGAAGGCTTTAATAACTCACTAAGGCTGAAACACCAAGACGACTCCCCCAGCTTTGGAGGTGTGAGTGAAAAACTCAGAAATTATCAGTCGTTTGTTTGACAACCAATAATAACCGAGGGAAAAAGCACTCTGGGCTAGTCGACTTGATGCTTAAGTCCGGGAAGCCGAGCCTTTTATAAAAACTTAAATGCTAGGACATTTTTTACAATTTCCCCAATGGGGTATGAACATGTGTTACAAAAAAATTTCGAACAGACTTCCAGAAAAAGCCTGGTGGACTTCTGAACTCTGATAATGAACAAGTGTACTTGTTCTACTTCGCTGTCTCGCTTGAAAAAACCACCAAGTACAACTTAGGTGGTAACACATACATTACTGGTTGATTATTAGAGGCTTTGCTTGACATTGAAATATTTGCATCACTGCACGTTGATTGTCATTTTTGTAATTTACAACTCTTAGAAAACATTCTTTAAAAAAAGAACTTAGTAAGTAGGGACTACCCCCTTTGGCCTTTAGGAGTTGTGCTCTAAACAAAAGAGTTTAGAACCGAGGTGACAGTGGGTTCTCAACTCATAAGTTGCCCTCAGGAATTCACACAACGGTTGGAGACTGTAACACCCCGGTTTTGACCCCGTTGCATAAAATGTACATGATGTATATAGTGTAATGAATCATGGTGTGGAGCTAAAGGCAAAAGCCCCACCAACGATTTCGTTGTTATGTTTCTGCGATTAAAATCGTTGTCAATGGAATATTGTGCTATTCGGCACATATGGTTTCTAGCATCATGTAAATGTGTTTTAATTAAATAACCCCAACCAGCTATGTCACTACAACCATATTGGAAAGGGCATGATTTTCTTAAGGATAAGTTGGGGGAATGTTAAACCTTGAGCCCATGGGGGGAAAAGCCATGTGTTACCACCCTTTTTGTTTTGCTCACCTTCCCTTGTCTCATCCAACTACCACCTTAAATGTTCTGCTGATTAGTTGGGGCAGTTATTGCTGGGGAGTGGAGTGTGGCAGGACTGTCAGTCCTTGCTCACACGCACACTCCACCAGCAAATCGAACCTCATGTTGGGCAGGAAAAAAGACTACGCCCATCATTCCACTCTCTCCACGACGACGTTGGACACTCTTCCGCACTTTCCCACTCGCCATTCTCCATTGTCGTCCATCCTCATGCAGAGAGACGTCCTGTTCCTCACGCGGAGGATTCCTTATGTTTGGTCTCATGCAGTAAGGAGGAGTCGTTTTTGGCTGTCATTCACGTTTTCTATAGAGGGGTATCTGTGGTTCCTATATGGATTTGTGGTTTGTGTGTGTGTTTTTCCTCATGCACAGGATGGGAGTCTGATTTCTTTCCCCAGTGCAGACTGTGTAATTTTTTCGGTTGCTTCATCCCATTGTGGAGCTGGGAGCTGAGGTCTTCCCCACGTTGTTCGTTGCTATTGTTTCCCCATATTTTGTTGGCTGTGTTGTTTCTACGTGTTGGGCTGCTGTAGGTTGTTATGGAGTCATTTTGGCAACGATAGGGCCAAGAATGACTTAGGAATTGTTTTTCCCCTGCCCAAGCTGTGAATCGTTGGTTTGACTGCGTGAATGCAGTGGTTGGTCTTCGGACTGTGTTGGAGTAGGGATGAGGACTTGGTTTGCTTGATAAACCTGGTGTGTTTTGGAACCACACAGACAGAGCTAGAGAGCTGGCTTTCTTCTCCACAACCCCTGATTAACACTGGAAGGGAAGTCAGGGCGTGAGGGACTGAGTAGCAGAGAAGGGACTGATTCCTTGTGTTGGGTGTGTGTGGGTGTCTTAGAAGTCAGACTAGTTCTGGTGTAGGTGTCCTTAGCTCTGCAATGAGCTCACCAACTTAGCATTCAGCCTTTCCCAGCTCCTTGATAGCTTGATAAACCCGACCATGTTGGATTGGCTGTCTTGTTGATAACCTGATAAACCCAACTGTGTTGGCTTGGCTGATTTGTGTATCCTCGCCTATGTGTAAGCCTGCTTGTTCCTTATTCCTTGGGGAAATTATGCCCAGCTCGGGGGTGGCAGCGTTGCTGAGAGATTAGGGAGCACGTTGGCCTATGGTTGGGTGGAACGTTGCAGTGACGTAGCTGGTTGCGGGACGAATTCTTTATAAGATAAGTATTCTTGACCATTTCCTCTCTGCATTTATATCTATTGTTTAATGAATACGATGAACATGTTGAATGCTTGTATGAACGGATGTTTGCTTCCGCTGTATGATAAATAATTATGTATCTGTGCATGTTCTAGTTCAAAGTATTTTGTTTCAACTTTTATGTACGCTCATGTTCATGGGGCGGTTAGCCTGGATGTTAATGACACCGTAGCGTCCTCTTTGCCGGTCGGAGGGTCGAGAATGTTACATTATGGTATCAAAGCCTATAGGTTGCAGCATGGGCCTCTATGGGCCATGAAGAACCAGTTAGCAGAGGCAGGTTGTCTTCTGCCCAGAAGAAAATCGATAAATGACAGGAAAATTCACAAAATTTGCCTAAGTGCCTGAACCATTGGCTCATCGGAAGACTAAGTGGGAAGCTCTTCCGATGCAACGGAGAGCTAGTCGGAAGGCCACCCGACAGAACACAGTCCGAAGAAAATTGTGAAAATTTTTCGAAGTGTTCGTCGACCGTTGGCGAAAATTAGTGGATGTGGGAGCTGCAATTTCGGCGGAGATCAGCCAAAGACCGCCGAAACGTCGGCTCAATTTAGTTGAAGAAACACCCAATATCGACTATCGGCCGTCGACGACAGTTAGTTAACGAGATAGCCGACACGGCGACAGGTTCCTGAAGTAATTTTCACCGCAATATTCTAGGTGCTCGTCGAACCGTCGGCGAAGTTTAGTCGAGTGGATCGACAACATTTAGTTGATGAAATAGTCGACACCGTGGCAGAAGAAAGGGGAAGGTTCGTCGGAAGGGAGCCGCATCGACGAAAATTAGAAGACGTAAGCGCCGAAATGACGGCGGAAATGACAGGAAGTTAGTTGGTGAAGCCCCCGATAGCGGCGGAAATGACAGGAAGTTAGTTGGTGAAGCCCCCGATAGCGGCGGCGGAAAGAAGATTAAAGAGAAAATTTCGAAATTTTTTCTACGTTATGAAACCATCGACGATCGACGAAGTTTAGAGGATTGGATCGTCGATGATTAGGCGATGAAGTCGTCGAAACGTCATCGCCGTCGGCGAAGATCAGTGGAACGAATTGGCGGAGAAAAGGTGAAGAAAGAACCGACAAAGCGGCAAGAAAATGAAAATTTTTGGAAAAATTATTCAAGTATCGGACCCTCGGCTCATCGAGGAACTTAGATTGATGAAGCTCCGATAAGACCATCGGCGATCGACGAAAGTTAGTTGTTTGGACCGTCGATGCGTTGGAAGAAGTTTGTTGTCTGGACCGTCGACACATCGGAAAATATTAGAAGATTGGACCGCCGATACGGCGGAGAAAATTAGTTGAACGGACTGCCGATGAATGTCGGAAGGATTTAGTTGTTCGTGCATCCGTCGTTGCGGCTGTCTAATGGACTATCCTTCCTACGGTTAGAGGCTTCAACCGTCGATAGTGGATAGAGCTTCTGATTGCCGATGAGTTTATGGTTTGCAGAACCCGCAGTGGGATTACTACCCACAGTTGCGGCTGCCTAAGGGACTGTCCACCCGATGGATAGTGCATCCGATTGCCGATACGTAGTAATCCTCGGCATCGCCGATAAATAATAAAGACCGAAAGCCGAGACAACTGGGGATCTGATGCAGTGGAAAACTTTAGTTGTTGGAGCCACCGATACATCGGAGGATGTTAGTTGTTAGGGCCGTCGATGACCGTCGGAGGGAGTTTGTGGATTGGATCGCCGAAACGTCGGAAATTTTGTTGGTAAGAGGTCCAATTGGGCCAAAGGAAATTTGGGTTTAGTCAAGTGGATTTCTCAGCAAATTCTAGCTGTTTTTCAGTGGATTTTTTGGCGGATTGTCAGTGGATTACAGGGCTGAACAAGAAGAGAATTTTTGTGTGTTTAAGCAAAATTGTTATTTATAATTTTTCTCCAGGAGAAGGTAAGTAGTTCTGATTTATAGTAATGTTATGCATCTAACCGTTTGCTACTAACACGTTTGCAGAATCATAGACACCTTCAAGAGCAGTATTCCAGGTAGAGCAGTGTGGTAAAGTAAGTGGTGGTTCAGTTATGAGAACCCATGATGAATATGATGCTCGGGATTCTTACGAGCGTGCGAGAGATGCCATGGAAGAAAATGTCCGTAATGGAAATGACGACATAGAATCTAATGGGAGGAGATTCCAAGAGACACCGTTAGATGTTGCAGCCACCATGAGAAGCTTAATTAAAGCCCAGGAAGAGTAGCACCAGTTGAATGCTGCTATGTTGCAGAGCTTGACAAACTTGCAAAGAAAGATAGACTCTGGGCGGGGTACAGTAAGACCGGAAGGTAGTAAGATCAGTACTAGGAGAAGGAGAAGGACTTCTAGTGGATCATCTGACTCTGAAGAATCCAGTGGGGATACAAGCTCATCCTCTCGTAAAAGAAAAAAAAAAGAGACATCGTAGGGATCGCTCTCGGGATGAATTTAAGAAGGCTAAGCCTCCTACATTTGATGGTGAAGTAAAGACTGGACAAGAGGCCGAAGCTTGGTTTCTTGGGATAAAGAAGTATTTTCAAGTTCAGGATTATTCGGGGAACATGAAGGCAAGAGTTGCCATATTCAATCTGAATGGAAGGGCATCCATTTGGTGGGAACACTTCATGCAAGTAAAGAGGATCAATGAAAGGAGACTTAAGTGGAAACATTTCAAGAAGTATTTCAAGTAGAAATACCTCTCTGACAGGTATTATGATGACAAGATCAAAGAACTCCATGAGCTGAGATTGGGACAGCAGACCATGGAAGAGTATGCAAATAAGTTCTTGGAACTATTGAGGTATGTCAGATACATCAAAGATGAAAAAGTGAAGGTCCATCGGTTTCTGAGTGGATTGCCCCAGTCTTACAAAGACAGAATTGAGTTTTATGAACCTAGAACTCTTGAAGAAGCAATAAGGAAAGCTAAGTATTGCTATGAGCAAAGCAAAGGTAAACCTGATTACCATAAGGCATGGAAGGACACGGAGAATGAGAAGTTTGACCAAAGAAAGAAAGGTTTCAAACCTTCTAGATTCAGGAATCAGTAGAAGCAGCCATCCCAAGCTGTGAGTAAGCCAGTTGGAGTGACAGGAGAAAAGCCTAAGGATCCACAATAGAATAGAGGACCACTTCAATGTTGGAGATGTGGAGGATCCCACATGCATAGAACTTGTCCACTCGAGAATGAGAGTGCAAGACCAGCTTACAACATTCAAGAAGCAGAAACAATGGGTTAAGTAGCAAGGGCAGTCCCTAGGATTTATGCAGCACTGGAGGACCGCCAGGTAGATCACCAGTCAGCAGTGGTTGAAGTTGTAGGTAATAAGATTGTTGAGCAATCTATTTCTATTTTGATTGACCCTGGTTCTACTCACAGTTACATTACTCCTAGAGTAGTGGAGATTTGTGCTTGCAAGAAAGTAAAGCATAGGAAATCTTGGTTAGTCCAGCTAGCCATTGGAACCAAGAGAAAGGTCAGTGAAGTGGTAGAGAAATGTCCATTGGTCATGAATGGATTGACCACTTTTGTAGATCTGAATGTTCTACCACTTGGTTCCTATGATGTTCTCATTGGAATGGATTGGTTGGAAGCTCACAGAGTGAAGCTTGACTGTTACAATAAGACTTTCGAATGCATGAATGAAGAAGGAAACCCAGTAGTTGTGAAATGTATTCCAAAGGTAATTTCAGTAAGGCAAGTTTCAGCAATGCAGTTGAAGAAGTTCTGTAGGAAGGGTTGCCAATTGTATGCAGCTCATATTTTGGAGGCAACAGAGGATGAAACTCCTAGGTTGGAGGACTATCAGGTGTTACAGGTATTCGAGGATGTGTTTTCTGATGAGATTCCAGGGCTTCCTCCAAAGAGGGATATTGATTTCACAATTGAACTTGTGCTAGGAGCAACACCAGTGTCCAAGGCACCCTACAAGATGAGTACACCGGAGATGCTAGAGTTGAAAATGCAACTGCAAGAGTTGTTGGAAAATAAGTATATCAGGCCAAGTGTGTCTCCTTGGGGAGCACCAGTTCTGTTTGTAAAGAAGAAAGATGGTACACTCAGGTTGTGTATTGATTACAGACAGTTGAACAAGGTTACTGTGAAGAATAAATATCCTTTGCCTAGGATTGATGACCTCTTTGATCAAATGAGAGGAGCAAAGGTATTTTCCAAGATTGACTTGAGGTCTGGTTACCATCAGGTGAGAATCAAGGATGAAGACATTCATAAGGCAGCCTTTAGAACAATGTATGGACATTATGAGTTTGTAGTGGTACCATTTGGCCTCACAAATGCACCAGCTACATTTATGTGCCTTATGAATAGTGTCTTCAGCAGGTATTTGGACAAGTTCGTTCTTGTTTTCCTTGATAACATTCTTGTCTATTCGAAGAATGAGGAAGAACATGAGGAGGGATTGACATTGCAATTGCTCAGGGAGCATCAGCCGTATGCAAAGTTGAGCAAGTGTGACTTCTATAGAGATAGAATTCAGTATTTGGGTCACATTATCTCAGAGGAGGGTATATCCGTGTACCCTGAGAAGATTGAAGCCATTATAAATTGGCCTACTCTAAGAAATGTGACAGACGTAAGATCTTTTATGAGACTTGTAGGATACTACAGGAGATCCATTGAAGGATTCTCCAAAGTTGCACATGCCATCACTTCCTTGCAAAGGAAGGGGATAAAGTTTGAATGGACATCAAGGTGTGAAGAAAGCTTCCAACAGCTGAAGAATCTTCTCACCAGTGCACCAGTATTGAAAGTCGCAGATCCAGAGAAAGATTTTGTGGTATGTATCGATGCATGCAGACAAGGGCTTGGAGGAGTCCTTATGCAAGACAACCACGTGATATGTTATGAGTCAAGAAAGCTTAAGGAGCATGAGAAGAACTATGCCACTCATGATCTAGAGCTTGCAGCCATAGTACATGCTCTTATTATGTGGAGGCATTACTTGATGGGTAGAAGATTTGAGCCGAGGACGGACCATTGTGGTCTGAAGTATCTATTTGATCAGCCTACTTTGAATGCTAGACAAGCAAGATGGCTGGAGTTTTTATGTGAGTTCGATTTTGAAATCAAGCACATAAAAGGAAAGGAGAATAAGGTAGCTGATGCACTTAGCAGGAAGGTGCAGGAAATGCATGTGGCATCTCTTAGTATTTGCCAATCAGATTTGAGGCAGGAGATTGTTAATCACGCTGCTGGAGACGAATTGTATGAGCTAGTAAAAGACAAATTGCAGCAACACAGTCTTGAGAAGAGATATGAGGAATATAAGTTGGAGGAAGATGGACTTCTTACTTATAGAGGCAGAATTTATATTCCAAATGTAGCAGATTTGAGGAGAGTTGTTATGGATGAAATCCATCAAACTCTGTATTCTGGTCACCCAGGATACCAGAAGACGATTGCTACAGCCAGAAAGCAGTACTTTTGGCCAGGAATGAAAAATGACATGGCTGAATACATTTCAAGGTGCATGAAATGTCAGCAGGTAAAGGTTGAGCATCAACACCCAGCAGGTTTGTTGCAACCTTTGCCAGTGCCAGAATGGAAATGGGAAGTTATTTCCATAGATTTTATTACAGGATTGTCGATGACTTGGAGACAACATGATTCCATCATGGTTGTGGTGGACAAGTTGACAAAGGCAGCACATTTTATACTGGTTAAGTCTACGCATAAGACTGATGACATTGCAAAGATCTTCATGAAGGAGATTTTCAAATTACATGGATTGTCGAAGGCAATAGTCTCTGACAAAGATGTCAAGTTCACTTCCAATTTTTGGAAGGGGTTGTTTGCAGATTTGGGTACAAAGGTAAACTTCAGCACTACCTACCATCCTCAGATAGATGGGCAGACAGAGAGAGTTAATCAGGTGCTTGAAGATATGCTTTGCATGTATGTGATGGACAAACCAACCAAGTGGGAAGATTACTTACACTTGGTAGAGTTTGCACATCCTTGGGGATGAGTCTGTATGAAGCTTTGTATGGAAGAAGGTGTAGGACACTAGTGACTTGGGATAATCTAGTGAACAGGGTTGTGCTTGGTCTAGATTGGCTCAAGGAAATGGAACAAGAGGTTGTAAAGATCAGGCAGAATCTGAAAACAGCACACGACAGACAGAAAAGCTATGCAGATAAGCATAGGGTGAACAGAGAGTTCAGTGTCGGGGATCGTGTTTACCTCAGAGTGAGGGCAAGGAAGAGTTCCTTGAAGCTTGGAAGTTGTGCCAAGCTGTCACCAAGATATTGTGGGCCGTTTGAAGTGCTTGAAAGAATAGGGCTAGTTGCATATAGACTTGCATTGCCTGCTAGCACTAGAGCTCATAATGTTTTTCATGTTTCTTTGCTTAAGAGATATGTATATGATCCTAACCATGTGATAAATTGGGATGTGATTCAGGTAGAACCTGAGAGAGAGTTCTGAATCGAGCCAATGTGCATCCTCGATAGGAAGGTCACAATGCTCCGAAACCGGGCCATAGGTCAGGTAAAGGTGCAATGGGAGCACTATGGACCTGAAGAGGCTACGTGGGAGATGGACGATGCCATGCGATTGGCACTTCCATTTTTGTTCAATTCTGTGGAACACTGAGGCGATACCAGTGTAGCATTTTGTTCAATTTTGTAGAGCACTGAGGACAGTGCTATTGAAGGGGGAGGGGAATGTAACACCCCGGTTTTGACCCCATTGCATAAAATGTACATGATGTATATAGTGTAATGAATCATGGTGTGGAGCTAAAGGCAAAAGCCCCACCAACGATTTGGTTGTTATGTTTCGGCGATTAAAACCGTTGCCGATGGAATATTGTGCTATCCGACACATACGGTTTCTAGCATTATGTAAATGTGTTTTAATTAAATAACCCCAACCAGCTATGTCACTGCAACCATATTGAAAAGGACATGATTTTCTTAAGGATAAGGAGGGAGAATGTTAAACCTTGAGCCCATGGGGGGAAAAGCCATGTGTCACCACCCTTTTTGTTTTTCTCACCTTCCCTTGTCTCATCCAACTACCACCTTAAATGGTATGAAGAAGAGGGTGATGCAACTGAGCTTATCCCCTTACTGCAATCTCGTAACCTGCAAAAAAACCTATTCACACTTGCACAAAAAGGATCAAATCTAGTATATTTAACAAATGGAAACCAAAATGAGCATGAATATAGCTTAATAGAAATGCTACTCTCGAATCTCAATAAGCCAAAATATCAGTAAATAAATTGAAACGTCAAATATTTACCCCATGTGTTTAATAAAAACCCTCCAAGCTAGATCGATTACCAATTTACTCTAAGCACAAATAAACTAGAACAATATTATTTCAATGAGCATACACCATTCACCATGAACATCAACACCAATGGACCTCCAAAGTCTCAATATTATTCAGATAAACAACAATAGTACATGAGTAGAGGTTCCTTGCTTCCATCTAGAATGAGGAAGAAGAGCCTTTATTTATACAAAAAACCAAGCCCCAGGGGGAATTTAATGAACTGAAGAACAACCTGGAGTTAACTGAGTTGAAGTGAAGAGGTGATTGACACCTCTCTCACTTAACTCACCACTAGTCTGCCAACACACCCAATCTAACACACCAACTCCAAATCGACTTCCTTCACTCCTCCATGCGTGAGCTCATGAGGTTGGTGAAAGAGCGTCACCCATCTTTCATGTATGCGATAGTCATGTAAGAGATAAACCAAGGTTTCAAAAAAAAAAAATAATGAATAAGTGAGTGGGGGTCCACCCCACTTAATACCTCCAATCCTCACGCGAGCTTCAAACCACCGAGAAGAGGTTGACGTCAACACCTATCTCCTTCACAATCGCATCCATGTAAAGCAAGTGTGAGTCCATTTTTGATGTCACCCTTTTAACATGAACAAATCGCATGCATGCAATACTATGCCATGGTTTATAAATATTATATTTCTTAAGTGGGGAGGGTCCCCCGAATCCCACTCATCACCACACATTCAAGCTAGCGTGAGTCTTCATGTCATGCTAACGTCACACTCCTCTTAAAATAAATCGTAACCACCTATTTTATCCAAAGTTTGGTTTGGAGTTATGTGGAAGAGGGTCGCTAACCATTTGGACCACATGCCAATTCACTTATCACCATTAAAATATTAATTTTGACTTTTAATATTTGGACTTTAGTGCATTTTGTCCAAATTTAGCATTTAAATGCTATTATGATGCTCTGTAAGCCAAATGATGCCCTTCGGGATGCTTCAGCTGACCAAAACATAGCGAAAGTGGCCCTTGAGGTAAAGATGCTGCTCTAGGCTTGAAAATGAGCCCAACCACGCTAAAAACGGACTCCGAATCAACACTTTTTTTACATTTTGAATTTTTCTATTTAAACCATTAAAAAATGGCTTAAAAAACGGAATTTTTTTTTTTTTCTTGGAATCAAACGAAACTCTAGGAGGACCTAGTACATGTTCATACGATTCAATCGGAATGCCTAGCATGTTGAAAAACACTGACACGAAGGCTTTAATAACCTCCTAAGGCCGAAACACCAAGACAACTACCCCAGCTTTGGAAGTGTGAGTGAAAAACTCGGAAATTATTAGTCGTTTGTTCAACAACCAATAATAACCAAGGGAAAAAACACTCTGGGCTAGTTGGCTTGATGCTCAAGTCCGGGAAACTGAGCCTTTTATAAAAAATAAATGCTAGGACATTTTTTACAATTTCTGCAAGGGGGTATGAACATGTATTTACAAAAACTAAAAAAGGCTTAGCCAAAACTGGCTAAGCTTGGAGCACACTGAACCTCTGAACTCTAGAGATGAGCATTCATCATGCTCAATAACTGGCGGCTCAATAGGAAGTTCAACTATTGTACAAAATAGTTGGTAACATCTGGCTCCAACTGCGGTACGTGCACTTGTTTGATCTTCATTCAAAAAGAGTGTGCGAGCGGCCTAGAATCTTTGGTTCTTGCACGAAATTAAAGTGCATCAGTACCACATATATATAATAAGCCAAAAATGAAACAACAACTATGCATAAAGAAAAAATGAAACAATCTATGGTACATGCATAATATACAACAACTAAATATGATACAAAATATATAGTACAAAACTATGGTACATAAGGAAATACTGAAAGGGAAAAGATAAGGGTTTAGAAAAGCCCTTAGAAATGCTCATGTTATCACATATATAGTAGCTAGGCTACCATTTTCTATTTTTCAGACACAGTACATTTTTCAGCCAGATCTCTTACATATGAGATGCTGAGATGAGCAGTTTATATGGATCATTTTTGTTTTAGTGGACTATTGTACTCTCCCATGTCAGGACTGAGTCTCAGGACACTTAGATTTGAGGACTGATGTAGCCATTTATGTCATTTCAGAGCAGTCATTGATGCCCAGTTTTATATCAGTTCTTTTTCATTGGACAGATGGTGTCTTAGATAGGATTATATTGCATGGTTATGACTTAGCGTTTTATATTGTGTTATGGTTATTATTGTTCTTATACTGATTCTTGTGACATGTATTAACTTGTGGTATCATGATCTGGCGGTCATAATTATATGGACTTAGTTGTATCTTGTACTATGTATTGATGTCTTTACTTAGACTTGGAAGTTCTTGATCTATACTCATTGGTTTTACCCTCCTTAGGGAGAATAGAGGTAGTCATTCCCACCATTGTTTTGGCTTGCTAGTGTTGGCTCCATCATTCACTATCTTCACCCATCCATTACTTTCAATTTTAGTTTCAACCTGACTGACTTCTTGACTTATGGCATGGAGGACCTTTTTCCCCGCTAGAACTTTTGTTGGACAAGCCTCCCTATTTATATTGTGTCTCGGCTCTGAGTTGGTGACAAAACTTGCCTTTGGTAAGTTGGATGGTATGCCTAAATCATTCTGGTCGGTTGTCCCGATGTTTGGCATTGTGTAGAACTCCCCCTAGTCACTTGAGATGTTGTTGGCTAAAACTGAAAGCTCATGTACTGCTTATATTGGAAATATTGAATATGCGCCCATGGAAAATGAAAATTATAAAACTGTGTTTCTTAACATATGTAAAAAGGGCAAGAGCAATGAAATGCTAAAATACTCTTTGAAGAGTATAAGAAAAGGTCTAAAAAAGCAATGGTTTAAAATATGCTATATCCAAAAATTGCTAACCTTATTAAAATAAATGTCCCGGATGAAAACTGCGATTAGCTGTGCTTTTAAGCACTGGTGAAGTCCCAAAAGGGTCATATAGGCCAAAAAGGCCATGGAATAAAATGATGATCCTAATGAACTTGGATCAAGTTTGATGTAGTCATGATGCCTAAGTTGAATAAGCACTCTCTAAACAATTCACCCATTTGTGAGGCACTGCCATTCCTTGTGTTGTTGTTTGTCTGACATTGGTTATAGTGAGTATCTCCTTTCCTTGTCCAAAGTGTCATGATGTTGAGTAGGAAGTCATCCTTTGCCTTAGCCTTGTCATTTCCACCTTACACCCTTCACTAGCAAATTGGCTACAGTTATGAAGTGAGTATAGTCTTGAAAGTTTAAGTTTGAGTAATAATGAATAAAGCCTTATATATATATTGGTTGATGTACTGCCAGTAAAATGAATGCTACTTGTTGTGATTGTTACTTGAATGAGTTGTAGAGCATGTTTTAACCTTTTTAACACTTGCAGCGGATGGATATAGTCTGAGTTATTATTGGTGTCTGATTATTCACAGATGGTTATATTGTTTATTGGATATGATTGATGATCAGATAGGGACCTATGAGGGGTATGAGTATACACCTTAGATGGATTTGGACTCTCTGAGTCCAATGAGACAGTTTATTTCCAGTTTCGAACACTTGCAGATATGATCAGGCTCATTTTGCCTTTCTGATGCAGTTTTTTTTCACAAGTTGATATGTCTGAGTAGGGAGATGTTTTAGTTGGATCTCCTAGGGCATTGTATGGAACATAGGGGTGTAACCACTTGTTTGTATCATAGTACCCCTATCCCAGAGAGATTGGTGGGATCAGTTTGGCAACGCAGGCACCCTAGGAGGCTGTTTTGGCAGGTTCACGTTTCTCGAGGCAGATTAAAAAATGATTAAATGGCTATTGAAGAAATCGATTTGGGCTACTGAGGCAAGGAAATAACATGGGATGAGTCATGATGATGAGAGTGATGTCCTCCACACCTTCTCCAGCAGTTGCAGCTCCTGATTGGGCCCACACCTATTTTTTTGGGCATTTTTTATTATTTTCTAGAGCTCTTTTTGGAGGCTCACGATTTCCTCAAGGAGGCACAAAAGTCAAAGAATTAAATTGTTATATTATTTATTGTGCCATGGGGACACCCAAAGGGAGTTAACCAAACACTCATTGGACTCACCATGTGCTTTCATTTATTTCTTGTTGAGTGGGTTACCTTTTTTGGGTGGGTTAGTCCACTTTGATAAATTATGGTTATATTGATCCATGTATTGTATGTTGAGCTCATCTCAACCATTGATTAGAACGTTTCATCTTTTAATCTTAGCCACTCATTTTGAAAGTGGTTAGGATTTGGTTATGATTGAGGTTCTCTCATTTCTATTTAAAGGAGAGAACTTCTCATTTGCAGGGGGGTCTTTGGCTCTTGGATCTGAATAATAGAAAGACTTTTTTTGTGGAAATTTTTCTGTATCTGCTTTGCATCTGATGTGCTCAAATGGTGATTAGCTAGTCTTCAGCTTCCTAGCATTGTGGAAATTCTCGTGAGATCTATATTTTTCGTGGCTATCATTGTTTTGTCTACAGGAGAGCGTTTTGGCTGGAGCGTTTTTGTAGGGGGACCTCAACTCGCTCGGTTTTCTTCGTTTTGGATCAGGGGGTTTTCATTAGTTTCATTGTGATCTATTATTACTTCATTTTACTGTCTTGTAACATTCAGTTTCTTTATCTTGTATTGACAAATCTGATATGGTTGACGTTTGCTCATGCAGGGTAGTGGGCGCATTGGTGGCTTGGAGCTTGCATATGCCATAGAAATCATGGGGATCTTCCAGAATTGATCGAGATAGCAAAGATTGTCACAGTTACAGACTTCTACAAGCATTTCCAGGTAAGATCCAGCAGGTAAGTATCTTCTTTTTCAGATCTTATTCCATTGTACCTTGCTTTTCTTCAACTTTTTCTGAAAACTCCTAAAGCACTAAAAACCCTAAAAAATAATAAACTTGGGAATAGTCTGATCTTTTGCCAAACCATTTCTGGGTTTCATAGATCGGGCCTCCCCTTCATCAAATCAACTGAAACGATGGTCAAATTCCTCACAGTTTGACCTAGATTTGATTTTTAAGCAAAAAACTGCATAACCCCCCACTGAAAAAATTGACTTGCTAGGGTTTTGAGTTTTTTTGAATTTTGACTTCACGGACGGATAGATCGGGTCCCACACGGCCTAAATCAACCCCAACGCTATCCATTTGCTTGACCATTTGACCTAGATATGAAAAATTGACTGAAACTGCCCTAGCACCCTCACTGAAAATTAGACTTTTTCGGACGTGAGTTTTTCTAAAATCTGACAAGATAGGCAGATAGATCAGGTCCCGAGCATTCCAAAACACCCCCAACGCTGAGCTAGTTCTTTCCGGTTTGCCCTAGATCTGAAAAATTGGTTTTCAGCCTCCTAGCCCTCTTCATCAGATTTTGACTTTTCCAGATCTGATTTTTCTGCTGATTTTCTGATTTGGGCTTGTAGATCAGGTCACCCTGACCTCTTCTCTCCTTCAACCTCTTCTCTCTTTCAACGCTGAGCCATTAGCCTCCAGGTAACCCTAGAACTGCAGATCTGTCCTCCTAAGCCCTAGCGTTAGCCATCCATTGGGCTGGGTTTCCTATACCTTAGCTTTTTCGGACCAACTACTTTTTGGGTTCATAGATCAAGGTGTCTCCCAGGTGGGTTCACTGAAACGTTGGGTTCTTGCTGACTCCATTGCCCAATGCACACAAGGCACTGATCTCCTAGCTAGCGCTAGCCCCAACTTGACCTCACTCCTATTCCTTTTGCCAACACCTACTGATAACTCAAGTCACCTATCTTTCACTGAGATTGTCACCTCGGTACTAGGCAGTCCCAACTCTGTTCTTGCTCACCCTGTCACAGTTACGTTTCCCAAGACAGTGGTCATCTCCATCAGTTGCTAGTACCTTAACCCTAGAGCTAGGGTTTCCATTTACCTTGCACCTTAAGTACCTTGAAGCCCCATCTGATCTTCTTCTGGTGTCTAGGTCCGATCTCTATTGTCGGGAGCGGATCTGGGTCTCCTCCATTGTTTTCTTGGACTAGGATAACATAAAGTGAAGGTTGCCTTGATTGGCGTGACAACCATCCATTTGGGAGTCTAGGCAGTCGTGGTTCCACCCCTTAGTTGCTTGTCCCTCTACCATCCATCCTGGATCCACCTCACACAGGCAACTACAAGGCAGGTGATAACAGCCCCCATGGGCATTAGATGTCATTGTTGAAGAACACTTTTAACTGTTGCCCATTAACTGGTAAGAGCAACCTTTCTCCTTCCATAGTGTTGAGGAGAAATGAATTCGTGCTGGCCACGTCATACATAATGTATGGACCCAACCATAAGCTGTCAAACTTCCCGTGGTTTCCCGACTTCTCTCTCCTTTTATCCCAAAGAAGAACCATATCCTCGACCTGAAAAGGTCTTGGCCTAGTTGACTTATCAAAGGTTCTCTTGATCTTATCCTGATTTACGATACTATGGTCAAGGGCCTTCCTTCGGTTTTCATCTAGCTCAATAATCTGATTAATCCTGTTGGGCATGGAGTCTTCTTCCATTTCATACTCTTGGAGCATCTTCATGGTAGGTAACTGAAGGTAGATGGGCAGTGAGACAATCAAACCATACACTAGCTCAAAAGGGGTTTTCTCGGTTGCACTTTTCTTAGTTATTCGGTCAGCCCAAAGTGCATACTTAATTTTACCATCCTAGGACTTCTTGTTATTGCCAACTGTTTTCCTAAGGATAGTCATTAAGTTCTTATTGCTAGACTCGACAAGACCATTACCCTGGGGGTAATAATTGGAAGAATGGGATAGGACAATGCCATAATCAAAATAGAAGTTGGTGAACTCTGCAGAACTAAAGGATTTGGCATTATCAGTTGTTATTTTGGTTGGAGCACCAAATCTAGTGATGATATTATTTTCTATGAAATCCATAACAAGTTTATCAGTAGCCTTTTTAGTGGGGATAGCCTCCACCCACTTGGTGAAATAATCGGTACCTGTTAAAATCCAACAATAGCCATTGCTAGAGTTGTCTTTGAATTTACCAATGAAATCAAGCCCGCACTGCTGGAAAGGGGCTTGGACCACAACTGGTTGCAAAGGTAAGGCTTTTACCCTAGGCTTTCCAGTGAACAACTGGCACTGCTGACAACCCCTAACCATTTTATGAACATATGCGAAGAGGGAGGGCCAATAGTAACCTGCTCTAAGGATCATGTGGGCTGTTGTATCTGCTACAAAATGCCCACCACAAAATCCTGAATGAAACTCAATCAAAAGTTGCTTAGACTCTTGTTCATTGACACAACGAAGGATCACTCCATCTGTGTTTCTCCAACCCAGTCCTTCCTGAGTGATGCAATACCTGATAGCTTTTAACCTTAGAGCCCTTCTTTTATGACCTTTAAGATGTTCAGGGCATGTAAGGTTTTGAAGGAAGAAGATGATATCAGAGTACCAACGGTGATCTAAACGTTGCAATTTAGGAGGCATGCTTGGTGTAGGCTCTTCGTTTTGACAAATTATTCCTAAGGCTTCTTCATTACCCTGAGTTAACATCTTTGCTAGGCCTTGTCCTTTGATTAGCTTTGTGGGTTTAATCTCTAGATCATATTCTTGAATTTTAGACACCCACTTACCTCTTTTGCCTAAGCAATCCTGTTGACACAAGATATCCTTAACTGCTGAATGAGGAACATAACAGACTATCTTGGAGTAACCCACATATGTTCTGAAATGCTTCAAGGATGTCACTAAGGCAAAGGCTTGTCTTTCCATGGTGGTATACTTAAGCTCAGAATGTTGCAAGGATTGGCTCATGAAAGCGATGGGTTGCTCAAATCCTTCATTGTTTTTCTGGAGCAAGACCCCCACAATGGTATCCTCAGAAGCAAAGGAGAAAATCATGAAATATTTGGAGTAGTATGGGCTGACTAAGACAGGAGATTTGGTGATGGCTTCTTTGATGCATCTGAAGGCTTCCCTACCCTCATCAGTCCACTCAAACTTAGCATCCTTTTTCAACAGCTTTTGTAAAGGTTTCATGTACTTAGCTAAGTTCGGGATAAATCTTCTAATGAAATTGATGTGTCCATTGAAAGATTGAAGAGCTTTGACATTTTTAGGCAAGGGGATCTTTTTAATGGCTTCAATTCTTTCAGGGTCAACTTTGACCCCATCCTTAGAGATGATGTGACCTAGAAGCTTTCCTTCATCAATTCCAAAAACAGATTTTGTCGGATTAAGAGAAATACCATACTTCTTACATCTTTCAAAGATTTGCTTAAGATGGCCTATGTGACTTGGTCTTTATTTAGAAAAAACGGTCAAGTCATCTTGGTAAATCTCTATGATCTTCCCAATCAACTCCTTGAATGCATAGTCCATGGCCCTTTGAAAAGTGGCACCAACATTCAACAAACCAAAAGGCATCCTAAGATACTCAAAAGTACCCCAAGGGGAGGTACAAGTAATCTTATGCCTATCTTCTTTCTGAATCACAACCTGGTTGTACTCCGAAAATCTGTCCAACATGGACATCATACCTGCCCCTGTTACTCTCTGGAGCAGGGTTCCCATATTAGGCAACAGGTAGTTGTCCTTCTGACAAGCTCTGTTTAGATTCTTGAAATCTATACATATCCTTAAACTACCATTCTTCTTTCTCACCACCACCAAGTTAGAGCACCAAGATGAATGTCTTGATGGTGCAATAATCCCTGCAACTAACATTTTTTCAAGCTCCTTCTTAACTATGGGGGCTAACTTGGGGTTTATTTGTCTTAATTTTTGCCGAAAGGGTTTGACTTCTCTGGTCTCTTGTTTTAAAGGGATGGTATGTTGGAACACATCCTCCTGATATGCCTTAAGCTCATCATACGAGAAGGCAAAAACATCCCTATATTCCTTTACTAAGTTTATTAGTCATTCCTTTCTTTTTCAGATGTCCCTTTTCTAATTTTTACTAGTTTTGGGTTTTTATTTGATCCAATATTGATTTCTATGTAATCTCCAGGTTTCATTGAATCAATGTTATTTTTCCTACCATCATGTCTGTCAAAGATTTGCTCAAGTCCAACAAAGCCTCGAGGAACCAGATTATCAAATTGATCACCTTCTCCCTGATACTCTTTACCCTCTTCCTGAAAGTTGACACTGAAGTTGGAAAATTCATCAATATTATGAATAAATTTTAAAATTTGTTCATCACTTTGGAAAACTTACCAATGTTCCATGTTGTCTGGGACAGATGGTCTAAAGTTTATCTCTAATTTACCATCACCATTCAACAGTTCTTCAGAGGGCTGGAGGGTTGATGCTGCTACCACTAACTTGTCTGCTAGGCCATTTTCATCTCTAGGGATTGAAATTAAGTTTAAGGCATTAAAATATTCCATTGTGTCCCAAACTGCATTTCTATACTTTTTTAACCTCTTGCACTTACAGGCAAATTCATTCTTAACCCGAAGGATTATTAAGTCAGAGTCGCCACTTATGCTTAACATCTTTATTCCCATATCCTTAGCTGTTTCTAGACCAAGTAAGAGGGCTTCATACTCAGCTACATTATTAGTTGACTCAAACTCCAACCTATAAGCAAAATTGAAAACTTTACCTTTAGGTGAAGTGATGACCACACCTGCACCCTTCCCAGCTCTGGAATGAGCACTGTCAAAATACATCTTCCATATTTCATCTAACTTCTCGTCTTTTATTTTTTCTTTGAGGGGGGCCAAAAAGGTAGAGTAGCAAGCATAGGTTCCAATGTCATCGGTGTTGTAAACATACTCGTTAAAAGGCTTCTTAGGATTTTCAACATCATACTTCTTCTCTTTTTCATTACGCAGCTTAACCCATGAATCTTTTGATGCAGGTATAGTAGCGTACGTCCAGTCCATTTGGATCCATCCTCCCAAAGTGGCAGCCCACTTTTTGGACAACAACATCCCCCATTTATCCGGTACATCAATTACTAGAATGTCCATGGCTATGTGAATGTCTGGATACTTAGCCAACCTTGATGATTCAGGATTATTCCTACCACATCCACCTCTCTGGAATCCATGGCACAGACATTTCGGTAGGGCCTAGTTGTTTTTAAGTTCAACTGTTCCATCACTTTTTTAGTCATTATATTAGAGGCGAATCTTGAATCAAGCATACAGTTATGTAGAAGAAGATCACCCATCATCAATGATACGTAAAAAGGGGGATGATCCTCTTTTCTTGAATCCATAGTATGCAATATTACAACTGGATCTTCCTGGACATTGTTTAGAGTTGGTTGAGGTTCTTCTACAGGTTCTTTGGACTTAACCTTTTTGGGAGGTGAAGAGTTTAAGACTTTTAACAACTTTTCTCTTTGTTCAGGAATTTTAACAAGTTCACTTGCAAGGACTGACACTTTAGCTTTAGACCACCAAGTTCCCAAATCAAGACCAACATCATTAGTATCGGGAGGAGCAGTTACCTTAGGAAGATACTGTCTACTCTTTGAAGTACTCGGACTATCTCTTCTCTGTTAGGTGATGCCTTTGAATTTAGGCATCTCTTTGATCTGCTCAATTGAAGGTTTAGTACCAAAGTTCTTAGTAAGGTTATCCAGTTGTTGACTGTATTCGCTGGCTTGACCCCAAGTTTCTGCTGTGACCGGATGAAGTTGTCCTACTGTGTTGACGTACTCAGGTTTGCTTGCAAACTGTTCAATATCATTTGACTCTGGAAGACCATGCTCTAAGATTTGACGGGCCATGTAACAATTGGACTCTTCATGAAGGGCTTCACAGGCTCTGCAATAAGGAATGACCTCCTCAACCATGTTGATAGGGTCTAGTTGATTAGGGGGCCTTCTATCTTGCGGGGCTTTTTTCAGAACCCAATTTCCCTTAGGAGTAAAATTGTTCTCACTAGTTCTAGCCCTTTCTACGTTTATCACCCGATTTTGCATCTTTGCATAATCGGCTTGTAAAGCCTCCATCCTATCATTCATTTCCTTTATTTTCTTGTCATAAGTTTCTTGTAGGTGGTTGGTAGAATCCTTAGCTTTAACTTCTTGTTGCTTAGGATGAATAAGGCCCCTTGTGTAACCAGAACTGTTAGACTTACCCGAAGATTGCATGTTCTTGTCAATTTTGACAGCCATTTCCTAGGCTATCAAAAGAGTGGTAGGGTCTTTATCCCTGAGTTGATACTGCATTTCCCCACTAAGAGCTTCAATATAGTAGACTAAGATGGATTGAGCAGTAGGCTTGTAGTCAGTATGGATGGCCTTTGTCAGATCCGTGAACTTTTTGTTGAATTCATCCATTGTTTCATTCTCGCCTCTTTTGATGGTAGTTAAAGTAGCTAACTGATGGCGAAGCTCTTTTTTTTCTCCAAACTTCTTGGTGAAAGCAGTTTTGAAGGTTGCAAGGGTTGCAAAGGAGTTATCATGCAAGTTGTTGAACCAGTCACCAGCATCTCCGTCCAAGGAAAGAGCAAAAAGTTTCATATACACATCCTCGTGTCTATGAGCAGGATCACTAATATAAGCACTAAGACATCTGGAAAAGTTCTTCAGGTGAAGACTTGCATTGATGGTATCAGTGCTAGTGAACATGGGAAGTTTGTCTACAGCTTTGTCTGGTAAATTGTGAGGTTGACCTGCTATCTGAGAGATGTCAAGGGGACTCAAGTGTTCACCCATTATGTCAGACAAGCAATTATTATTTTCGACAAAAAGGTTATGGATGTCCGAAATAGACTTAGATCCAAGATTCTCAAGTATCCTATGAGAAGTTAACCTATTTAGTCTCCTCCTATAAACCTGTTCGGGTTCAGGGATGAAATTAAGTAGGCCTACATAGTTTCTTCTTGTTGAATACCTTGGTGTAATTAATGAGAGTGGAGTCGCCAGATGGATTTAAGTCTAAAATCAGAGGTGTTCAAACTAAAATCTATCAAAGGAAAAAACTAAGGTAAAAAGTTGTCCAGGAACAAAAGATTTGTCCTCGGCAATGACGCCAAAAATGTTGTCCACCGAATGCACACTGGAAACATAAATCTTTTGGACTGTTGTTTCCAAGCGGGAAAGGTGTGGCCTTGGGGGCAAACAAAGAGCCAGGTGCTGTCACTTGATCCCAGCTCCTTCGTTTAGGCTAACTCCTAATGAAGCCAAGGGAGGTGCTCCCTATTAGAAGAAAATCTATGGTTTTTAGTCTACGAAAGAAAAGACTAAAACTAGGAGTTAATACGAAATGGATAAAATTAATGATTACCAATTACTGCAAACAAGAATTATCCTTAGCATAACTTAAATTAGATACACAATATTCAATGACACATTGCGAGATTCAATTATGCAAAAAGAACAATATAGACCAGTGCCAAAATGAAAAGAGTGCTTGCAAATGTGGGTTGCTAGTGTAGTCTCGGTGAAAGTATTTCAGTGTCTTGGTTGGTAAATTTTAGATTATTAAATGAGTAATTAAGGGCGTGGGTTAATTGTGGGTTTGGCCCAACAAGTCATGTCCCTTCGAACTGAGTGCTAAAGCGGTAATACCAAGTGTCCAACAGGGCGAGGATGAACCTGCTTGGAGTAGCCCCCGGACTCTGTAGTGATTACCCTTTGTAACCTCTCGAGTTCTCGAGAAGATGACTTGTGTGGATTTTCCTATTAAATCTAGTAACTCATATCCCTTTCCGATACAACCAACCGATCAGACAAGTTGCAGCGGTGTAGAGCATATGGGGAAGGAGTCTTGGTTTATTTTATTAGAGGTGCAACAGTAAGTTGCAAATTTTATTAACAAACCATGCTCTCCGACAGAGAGTGCTCTTGATCCACCTTATGGTGAGATTCAAGAGTCTTATCTAATCTATTATGCTAGTGCAATGCAGAATGCTCTTCGATAGAGAGTGCTCTTGACTTGTTTTATGACAAGTTCAAGAGTCTTTAGGTTCTTTTTATGCACTAAGTTAGGAAACGAGAGAAATAAAATACTACCAATGCAAGAAATTTGTTGGCCAAACTTATGCGTCACTTTTATGATCAACCTCCACTAATCGGCAAAGCCTTTGGGTGGAGGTGAGAGCATAATTCGTGGCGACAAAGAATGGTTTTATCTCTAAGTTACCTTTGCAAAAAAGTAAAACATTGATTTAAACAGAAAATGTGAAATAAGTATACACCTTGCACTAAAAAGTGAGTGTGTGAAGTGGTGGGGTTAGAAAAAGCAATCTCACGAAAAATGACACAAGACGCAAATCCCCCCAGGGGGGATGGGGTGTGGGTTCTGGTTACCCCACTGCTCTCGTTTATTTCTTTTACAATTTTTATGACGAAGATGGAGTGCTTCTCAGTCCAATAAACTTGGATCTAAGAGCTTACAATGGTACATCAAGAAACTATATCAAAGTGGCTGTCCACTGGGTTGTTCTGAGGCCTCCTTGATGTTCTTGGTCACTCCAAAACTTCACTTTTATGCGCAGCCCTGTTAAAAACCAGCGAGCTAACAATGTTATAAAATGATGAGAAAGACAGTGCAAAAATAAAAAAAATTGAAAAACATTTTGTACTTAGGAAAATTTTGAATTTTTCTACGCATGTAAGTACAAATTTCTAGCTTTAGACCTAATCGAATGATGAAGTTCTTCTGAAAACAAATTAGATTTGAATGCTTAAAGAATACTTGATCGAATACTAAGCAAGAAAGAGCAGATCTATTTCTTAAAAGTTAAGCATAATTAACAAGTAACCGGAAGAAGGGGAATCGGAAGAAGGGGAAATTTTGAGTTTGAAAGAGGAAGAAGAGAAAGCTTTGCTCAAGCTTGAATCCTTCTGAGATTCGAAGGCATGGCATTCATGGGCACAAGAACATGTAGACTCCTCAAGGTATGAAGAAGAGGGCGATGCAACTGAGCTCTCCCCCTTACTCCAATGTCGTAACCTGCAAAAAGCCTGTTCACACTTGCACAAAAGGATCAAATCTAGTATATTTAACAAATGGAAACCAAAAGGAGCATGAATATAGCTTAATAAAAATGCTACTCTCGAATCTCAATAAGCCAAAATATCAGTAAATAAATTGAAACGTCAAATATTTACCCCATGTGTTTAATAAAAACCCTCCAAGCTAGATCGATTACCAATTTACTCCAAGCATAAACAAAGTAGAACAATATTACCTCAATGAGCATACACCATTCACCATGAACATCAACACCAATGGACCTCCAAAGTCTCAATATTATTTAGATAAACAACAATAGAACATGAACAGAGGTTCCTTGCTTCCATCTAGAATGAGGAAGAAGAGCCTTTATTTATACAAAAAACCAAGCCCCAGGGGGGATTTAATGAACTGAAGAACAACCTGGAGTTAACTGAGTTGAAGTGAAGAGGTGATTGACACTTCTCTCACTAAACTCACCACTTGTCTGCCAACACACCCAATCTAACACACCAACTCCAAATCGACTTCCTTCACTCCTCCACGCGTGAGCTCATGAGGTTGGTGAAAGAGCGTCACCCATCTTTCATGTATGCGATAGTCATGTAAGAGATAAACCAAGGTTTCAAAAATAAATAAATAATGAATAAGTGAGTGGGGGTCCACCCCACTTAATACCTCCAATCCTCACGCGAGCTTCAAACCACCAAGAAGAGGTTGATGTCAACACCTATCTCCTTCACAATCGCATGCATGCAAAGCAAGCGTGAGTCCATTTTTGACGTCACCCTTTTAACATGAACAAATCGCATGCATGCAATACTATGCCATGTTTTATAAATATTATATTTCTTAAGTGGGGAGGGCCCCCCCAATCCCACTCATCACCACACATTCAAGCTAGCGTGAGTCTTCA
Organism: Pseudotsuga menziesii; assembly: GCA_001517045.1. Classification (NCBI taxonomy): domain Eukaryota; kingdom Viridiplantae; phylum Streptophyta; class Pinopsida; order Pinales; family Pinaceae; genus Pseudotsuga; species Pseudotsuga menziesii. Next base: position 104,000 of record LPNX010558058.1, read on the forward strand.
CGTCATGCTAATGTCACACTCCTCTTAAAATAAATCGTGACCACCTATTTTATCCGAAGTTTGGTTTGGAGTTATGTGGAAGAGGGTCGCTAACCATTTGGACCACATGCCAAGTCACTTTATCACCATTAAAATATTAATTTTGACTTTTAATATTTGGACTTTAGTGTATTTTGTCCAAATTTAGCATTTAAATGCTATTTTGATGCTTTGTAAGCCAAATGATGCCCTTCGGGATGTTTCAGCCGACTGAAACATAGCGAAAGTGACCCCTGCGGTAAAGATGTTGCTCCGGGCTTGAAAATGAGCCCAACCACGCTTAAAACGGACTCTGGATCACTTTTTTTACATTTTGAAATTTTCCATTTAAACCATTAGAAAAATGGATTAAAAACGGAATTTTTTTTCTTTCTCGGAATCAAACGAAACTCTAGGAGGACTTAATACATGTTCATACGACTCATAGAGGTTAACCCTCCTTGTTGATCAAGGGGAAACGTCCCCGCAGTTGTGGGGTACTAGGGTTATTAGACTCTCCTAGAGAAGTCGGCCCTGGTAAGTGATTGTCAAGTCAAAAACTAGTATAAATAGAGAGTGAGACTCTCTATTTGAAACACACACTCACCCAGCTATAGCACATAGGTGAGAGAGGAGAAGCTCGCTCAAGTGAGAGAGAGAACAGCTGTTGGAGATCATATTTTTGTCTTTGGGTTTTACTGCTGCCATTGGTGCTCATTCCATCTTTGAGGAAGTTGTGGGGTTTTCTCCTTTATGGTTTCCTCGAGGAAAATCTTTGTGTCTATTGTCTCTTGTGATTGATTGCTGTGCATGTTATTCTCTCAGATAAGATCCTAAGATCATATTGTTTAAATGATAAAAATCTAACATGGTATCAGAGCTAACTTGAGAAGAAGACACTGTGCAGCTGCAGAAGCTAGGGCTTCTTCCTTTTTGGGCCTCTCTCCACAATCCATCAGCAAAAGGAGGCTAGGTTGTCTCTCCATTGAAGGGCGCATCTTTCTGTCGAAGCAGAATCTGATTCTGAGCTTTTTCAATTTTTGACCTACCACTACATCGGGAAATTAGGGCTTTTCACAGAGGTGGAATTTTTGAGTGAGCCCAGCATAGGTTTACTCTCCTCCTGAAAATCGAACCAAAAACCCTAATTTGCCTCGAAACTAGAAACCAGCATTGCAGAAGATCAGCTCCAAATCCAGTTTTCAGGTTCTCAAATTGGTAAGATCTAAATCTTTTGTATTTCCATTTGAGGTTGCCAGTTAAGATGTCTCATCACACCAAGCTTGATGAAAATCTTGAGGAAGCTGATAACTTCCGAGCATGGAAGTATAGAATCTCACTAGTTCTTGAAGAAAATGAATTGGACTCCTACATCAGTGAAGATGTTCCAGTTCCAGAGGGAGATGAGGCTAAGGTCTTACACAAGAAGAATTTGTTCAAGGCCAAGAGGATTATTGCTGATTCAATCAAGGATCACCTCATACCACAGGTGTCCTCCCTAAAGACACCTAAAGAAATGTTTGACTCCTTGACCAAGCTATTTGAAGGGAAGAACATAAATTGGAAGATGACTTTGAGAAATCAATTGAAGAATGTGAAGATCCAGAATGCAGAGACCATACAGTCATACTTTACAAGGGTCTCCCAGATCAAAGAATAACTTGAAGCAGTAGATGAAGAAGTAGAGGATGCAGAAATTGTGATGACCACCTTGAATGGTCTCCCTAGGTCATGGGACTCTTTCATTCAAGGGATTTGTCCTAGAAGAAATCTAGTCACCTTCAGTAGACTGTGGGAGGAGTGCTCATAAGAAGAAGCTCGAATAGTAGCCCGAGAAGAAAAGATGGGAAGTAAAGATCAAGCTCTCACAGTACACTCCAAGAAAAGCAGAAGGGACTATCATCATCCCAAAGGTAAGCATTCTCACTAGGAAGATAACCCTAGAAGATCTAACATAGATCTATCTAAACTCAGATGTTTTACTTGTGATGAGAGAGGACACTTTGCCAGAGATTGTCCTAGAAATAAGAGTAACTCTCACAAGAAGAAGGACAAAAGAAAACATCATGCTCACACTGCAGAGGATGATGATCCTCCCAGGAAGAGAGTCAAACAAGAAAGTGAAGATTCTTCAAGTGACGAAGAGTATGTTTTGATTTCTGCCCTCACGGGAACTGTCACACTTGGAAGCAATGATTGGCGTATAGACAGTGGAGCTTCCAAACACATGACGAGATTCAAGGAATCTTTTCTGAAACTATTCGAACATGAATCACCCCACAAAGTAAAACTTGGGGATGACTACCAGTATCCAATAAAAGGTAGTGGTGAATTTTCCTATAAGCTAGACTCTGGAAAGTCTATGAAGATGAAGGATGTCTTGTTTGTACCAGGACTAAAGAAGAATCTCCTCTCCATATCTGCATTGGATGCAAAAGGCATAAGGGTTGCATTTGTAGATGGCCAAGTCCTTATGTGGCCAAAGGGAAAGACTATAGATGATGTAGTAGTGATTGGAGAGAAAGAGGGAGGCTTATACAAGCTACAGGGCCAGCCAGAACAAGCCTTGGTCCATGACTCAGTAGAGCCAAATGAACTTTGACATAGAAGGCTTGCACATGTGCACTATAGGGCGCTACCACTTGCAAGCAAAGCTATTGAAGGTCTTCCAGAAATACAGGCAAAACATGAAGGAGTTTGCAAAGGATGTGCAAAAGGAAAGAACACAAAGAAGACATTTCCAAGTAGCGAGAGCAAGGCAAAAGCAATCTTGGAAATCATCCACTCCGATGTATGCGGTCCGATGTCATCCAGTTCATTGAGTGGGTAAGTATACTATGTTTCTTTCATTGATGATTTTTCTAGGAAGACATGGATATACTTCTTGAAAAACAAAGATGAAGTATTTGGCAAGTCCAAAGAATTCAAAGCCTTGATCGAGAACCACACAGAAAAGAAAATCAAGACCTTTCGATCAGACAATGGCGGAGAATTCACATCAAATGAATTCAAAGACTTATGCAGAGATTCAAGGATTAAGAGGGAGTTGACTACTCCATATAATCCACAACAGAATGGGGTTGCAGAAAGGAAGAATAGAACGATTATGGAAGCCGCAAGGGCAATGCTTCATAATCAAGATCTTCCCATGCATCTATGGGCAGGAGCTGCTAGGACAGCTGTGTATGTACAGAACCGTACTCCGCATAGAGTACTTGAGAACAAGACACCTGAAGAAGTCTTCTCCGGCAAGAAACCAGAAGTCAGTCATCTCAGAATATTTGGCTGTCTAGTGTACATACACATTCCAAAAGAAAAGAGGACAAAGTTAGATCCTTCAGGAAATAAGGGTATATTTGTGGGATATAGTGTAAGCTCGAAGGCTTACAGAATATACTTCCCAGGATTCAAGAAGATCGACATCAGCAGAGACGTAACATTTGACGAAGACTCAGCTTACAACAAATCCAGAAAGAGACCTGTTGAAGACCCTGAAGAAGCAGAAGCACCTAGAATTCAAGATACAACTATGAATGATGCAACTCAAGATGAAGATGGAGAAATAAAAGAACCCCAGGAGCCTGTAGATCCACCCCAGGAGAAGAATCCTCACAAGAGGAAACCTGCGTGGGTACGAGAGGCTATCCAAGGTGCAGAAAGATATGGGGCTCCAGAAGAAATGCACAGAGAAAGGAAGAGAACTAGGTCCTGCTCCATTTATGTAGCCTTATTATGTGACATCATTGATAAAGAACCTTCCAACTATGAAGAAGCGATAGAGAAGAAAGAATGGAAGGATACTATGATCGAGGAGCACCAGTTGATCATGAAGAATGATGTCTGGGATGTTGTCCCAAGACCAGAGGGGAAGTTTGTTGTGACTTCCAAGTAAATCTACAAGATCAAGCATGCTGCAGATGGCAGCATAGAGAAATATAAAGCAAGATTTGTGGCTTGTGGCTTCTCCCAGAAAGTAGGAATAGATTATGAAGAAAATTTTGCACCTATAGCCAAATACACTTCCATCAGATTAGTACTTGCTCTGGCTGCAGTAATGAAATGGAAGATACACCAGATGGATGTGAAGACTGCTTTCTTGAATGGTGTAGTGGAAGAGGAAGTGTATGTGGAGCAACCACTCGGTTTTGAGACACATGACAGGTAAACTCATGTGTGTAAATTGAAGAAAGCCCTGTACGGTTTGAAACAGGTACCCAGGACATGGTATGACAGAATTGATAGCTTCCTGACTGGATTAGGCTTTACCAAGGGTAAAGTGGATTCCATCTTTTATTATAAGGTTGAGGAAGGAAACCTTGTGATACTCCTACTATATGTAGATGACTTGTTTCTAACAGGTGAGGGTGGGTTGATTGCTGATACGAAGAGGAAGCTTGCTGCTGAGTTTGAGATGAAGGACTTGGGTATGATGCACTACTTTCCAGGCATGGAGGTGCGGTAGAATACAGATGGAATCTCCCTGGGACAAGGGAAGTATGTAGTAGAGATCTTGAAGAGGTTCGAGATGATGGACTGCAAGGCCATGACCACACCTATGACATCGAACCTGAAGCTATTGAGTGATGCTTCATCAGAGTCGGTTGATGCTACGATGTATCGTCAGATGATTGGGTCCTTGATGTACCTGGCGAATACGAAACCAGATATTTGCTTTGCTGTGAACACATTGAGCCAGTTTTTGACGGATCCTAGACATGTTCATCTGATTGCTGCAAAGCATATTCTGATGTAGCTGAAGGGTATCGTTGATTATGGGCTCAAGTATGAGGCGAATCAAAAGATTAACCTGGAAGGTTATGTGGATTTGGATTGGGCAGGCAGTGCCATTGATAGGAAGAGCACTTTGGGGTGTTGCTTCAGTATGGAATCAGGTGTGATCTCTTGGTTTAGTAGGAAGCAATCCTGTGTGGCATTGAGTACAGCCGAAGCAGAGTATGTCGCGGCTTGTTCGGCTAGTTGTGAGGCATTGTGGCTGAGCAAGCTACTATCTGATTTGTTTGATCTCCAGTTGGATGATACTTGTATATATTGCGACAACCAGAGTTGTGTGAAGTTGTAGGAGAACTCGGTTTTCCATGACAAGTCGAATCATATCGAGATCAAATATCACTATATCAGGGATATGGTGCAGAGAGGAGCAGTGAAGCTCTAGTATGTTGCAACGGACGAGCAGATAGCTGATGTGTTGACCAAGCCATTAGCCAGAGTGAAGTTTGAGTACTTCAGGGAGAAGCTGGGTGTTCTCCAGATCGAGGTTCCTTCCAAGGGGAAGTGATGAGCTTGTCTGCCCTTTTGACATGGTGGTAGGATTGGTTCCTCCCACGATCAGATGTAAGTGCAGAGCCCTTTTGACATGGTGGTAGGATTGGTTCCTCCCATGGTCGGATGTAAGTGCTGAGCCTCTCTGACATGGTGGCAGGTTGGGCCTCCCATGGTCAGATGTAAGTGCAGAGCCTTTCCCCGGATGGTAGATGGTGTGTCCCACCATGCCGGTGGATGTAAGTGCAGAGTCTTTCCTCGGATGGTAGATGGTGTGTCCTACCATGCCGGTGGATGTAAGTGCAGAGCCTTTTCCTCAATGGTAGATGGTGTGTCCTACCATGTCGGTGGATGTAAGTGCAGAGCCTTTCCTTGGATGGTAGATGGTGTGTCCTACCATGTCGGTGGATGTAAGTGCAAGGCCTTTCCTCAGATGGTAGATGGTGTGTCCTACCATGCAGATGGATGTAAGTGCTGGGCCTTTCTGACATGGTGACAGGCTGGGCCTCCCATGGTCAGATGTGAGTGCTGGACGTGCCTTTCTGACATGGATGTTGGATGTGTTTCTCCCATGGTCAGATATAAGTGCTGGGCGGGGCCTTTCTGACATGGATGTTGGATGTGTTCCTCCCATGGTCAGATATAAGTGCTGAAGAAGATGAAGACATACATGGAGGCTAGGCCTACAACCAACATGAAAAAGGGCTGGCTCTGTAGAACTTCTTGTGACGAGTAGAATTGAGAGATAACACCATTTGATCGAGATAGCGGAAGCAATGATGATGATGATCCAGTAATGATCCAGCTTTGATGATGATCCAGTGATGATCCAATGACGAAGACTTGTGCTGATGAATTGTGTCTAGAGAATACCTTCCTAGTTAAGAGGGAGTGTTGATGTATTTGTAACTTCAGAATGTATTCACTTGTATATTTCATATATTGTATTTCAGTGGTCCTCGATGTTCCTATCGGGAGAATCATTAATGTAATCAAGTCATGTAAAGTTATGGACGTTAACCCTCCTTGTTGATTAGGGGGAAAAGTCCCCGCAATTGTGGGGCACTAGGGTTATTAGACTCTCTTAGAGAAGTCGGCCCTGGTAAGTGATTGTCAAGTCGGAAACTAGTATAAATAAAGAGTGAGACTCTCTATTTGAAACACACACTCACCCAGCTATAGCGCATAGGTGAGAGAGGAGAAGCTCGCTCAAGTGAGAGAGAGAACAGCTGTTGGAGATCATCTTTTTGTCTTTGGGTTTTACTGCTGCCATTGGTGCTCATTTTATCTCTGAGGAAGTTGCGAGGTTTTCTCCTTTATGGTTTACCCGAGGAAAATTTTTGTGTCTAATGTTTCTTGTGATTGATTGCTGTGCATGTTATTCTCTCAGATAAGATCCTAAGATCATATTGCTTAAATGATAAAAATCTAACAAGTTTCCGGTACGCAGGGACGCGGGAGTGGGGAAAAGCAGAAACAACATATGCAGAAGTACGCCCCCAAATTTTAGGAAACGTCGAAGGGTACGTCAGGGTCTTTAACATAGGGGACCCCATTGGGAATATACAAAATTAAAAAAACTCTAATTTCAAATTTTAAAGATTAATAGTAACAAAATAGTAACACTAACATAGTAATATCTATCATCATGTTTGCGAAACACACCCCCGACTGGCTCGAGCAACAGACTCCACGCTTGATGCGACCTCCTCTCGGCTCGAGCTTCAAACTACATGCTTGTGCAACCTCCTCTCGGCTTGAGCTTAGAGTCCATGCCAAATCTGTAGAGAATATCGCTCGACTTGAGTTGTAAACTCCATGCCTGACGCAATCTCCCCTCGGCTCGAATCAAGATGCAACCTCCCCTCGACTTGCAGCGGAAAAACATATGTGGTTTACAGTTGCGGATGCAAAATAACAACCTCGCCGAACGCCCTCCTGAATGCCTCGCGTCGATGGAAATCGAGAGGGTCAAAAGTATTGGAGAGAACATATCGGACGGTTTAGAGGCTGCCAAGCGTTGAGTTTCGGGCTGTTGGATGGAGGAAACTCGTGCCCATTTCTAGATTTTGAGGAAACGTTGTACCCTTGCGTTTCCGCTCGTTTCCAATTTTGGGTACGCAACGGAAACGACTCCAATCTCGTTTCCTCATTTTTGAAACGCGTCGGGACGAGGAAACTCGTTTCCTGGGTTCGGAAACACATACCTCTGTAACACTGCTTATACCATTCTTTTGTGTCTCCAGATCATCCAGTGTAGTTAGTTTGCCCCAATTCTCATTCTGGACAGAGTTATGATGGTTTTATCATTTTCCAGAGGATGTACCAACAAAAATGAACTTGGAATTTCATTGAAAAAAATTGATTTGGCCTCTTGGGTCCAGCAAATGGCTTGGAATTTTGACATATGATGTGTTTTGACTCTCTGGACAGTCCTTCAACAATTTTCAGTCAGCTTTTGGTCCGAATTATTGGCTCAGTCAATGAGGAAGTCCCCCCAAGAGGTGCCCCCTCAATTTGGCTAATGATGTATTACAGTGCTATAGCATATGTTATGAATAATAGGGCCTAGGGCGAATTAAGCCCCTAGTGACCCCCTTTGATGTATTATGATGTCACACCTTATGTTATATTTTGACTTTCACTTTAGGAAGGCGTCCTTGAGCAAAGTGCACCCCTCTTTGATGTGGTCACTTGGATCCATGTATTGATCATTGTACTTTTGATCTCCATCGTTGATGATGTCGCAATTTCAATCGTTGGATGATAATTAGGTAGAATGTGGACACACTCTCGGGCTATTTAAGAGAGGTGATCCCCCCATTGTAAAACATGAGCTCTGACACCGGAATATTGAATAAATATATTTGTCTGGGATTACACTCTGGAGTATTGTTGATGAGTTGATGATTGGCATTGTTGTTTTTCTGTACCGAGTCTGTTTCGGGATAGATCTTGTATTTTTTTTCTTGTACCCATCCTTCTGCAGGTTGAAGGAGGCGCTCTAGAGGAGTTGTAGGGAAACTCACTCTGCTTCGACTCTCGTGTGCTACTTTTCAGGGAGTGATTCTTTCTTAATGATTTTTCATTTCTCTTTATGCTGCAGATCCTGTTCTTTTGTCTTACCAATTGATTTTCTTTGGTTTGGTAGATTGAAGGGGGCGCTAGGGTCACTGGCAGAAGCTGAACTCCATCAAGATCTCACTCGGAACACTCATTTGATCAAGAAAGCTGCAATCTTCATCATCTCAGAGGTCATCTACAAAATCCAGGTATGTTTCTCACGTAAGTTCTTCTCTGTTTGATTTTCTCATGCATTGCCCATCACTGCTTTCATTCGGAAAAAACCCTCTGTAGAAGTAGGAAAATTCACCAGACCGATTTTCACTGGGAATTTGCAAATTTGGCGATTTGGGTTTTGTCGGCCATACTGAAAAACCTCCACTCTCTCCTAGACGTCAGCATTTGACTCCTTTTTACCATCTCCAGGCACTGATCTTAGGAAGAGAGAAACCACCCCTGCATTATATTTAGTTTCCCTTGGTTTTTGTTCTGGTTTCACTTTGATCTTTTTCAATTGCTAAACCTTTCATCCAAGTTAGTGTGCGAGAATCTTTAATTCTCAATATCAACCTTGTCTTGGGAATTTCTTATTTATCTGCTTAAATCCCCCCAGGGTCCTGAGTTTGATCATTTGAACCTGTTGCCTGCCGATTGCACACCAGCAGCAGAAATCAATTGAAAGCCGTCTCCTCACTTAGGAAAGTGGGAGAGGTGTGGCCTTGGGGGCAAGCACAGAGCTAGGTACTGTCACCTACTCCTAGCTCCTCCATTTAGGCTAACTCCTAACGAAGCCAAGGGGGGTAGTCCCTACAAAAGAGTTTTTTACGGCTCTTAAGTTGTTAAGGTGTTTTTTGAAGGTTGCGGATGCGGATGGGTGTTTTTTAGGAGTTATTTATGATTAGAAGGTGTTTTACTTATTATGACTGTGACACAAGATAAAAAAAACAATCCATGTTGCAGCAAGAGATTAAGAGATAGATTTAAATTCTAGACATCAATTAAGCATTCAGTGATAATAATTAAATTAAGCCATAGACAATTGATCATATAATTATGCAAAACAAAACAAGGACTAGTGCCTTATGGAGTCGATGAAACTGAAATGCGCTAGAGAAATAAACACAAGTCTGGAATTTAAACCAATGAATGTTAGATTATGCGAGTGGTCTTGGTAAGTTTTAAGGATTTTAATGGTGGTCTTGCTTCAGGTGTCTGGAAATCATAACCGGAAATACTTTCAGTGGCTCCGTTCGAAGACATGACGGACCTGTCTGGAATCACAAGCTAGGTGTTCAATAACTTAACCAGCGAGTGTCCAGATTGGGTTGCCCGGCGTCCACACTTGGAATTTGCCCACTATCTGAGTATTTTATCGAGACAACGCCGGTGCGTTGGTTATGGGGTAAAAGTTTTAATTATGTTGTTATTGCGATCTTAGCAAGTCCGTTCACCGTTCTGAGTACGAGCCCAACTCGAAAGTCGGCAGAGCATACTAGGTGAAGGATGTTAACGAAGTGAATTAATTAGAGGGAATGTTGGTTGAAGGATTTTATTAAGTCAATTAATTAAACTCTCCGACAGAGAGCGCTCTTGACCTTGTCTTATGACAAAGGTTTAAGAGTCTTATCTGATCTAGATGCCTAATGCAAGGATGTGCAAAACTAATGATGCTTTCCGATAGAGAGTGCTCTTGACTTGTGTTTCTGCAAGTTCAAGAGTCTTACTTATCGATTAATTGATTAACTTGATTAAACAATATGATGCATGAAAGTAAAGTGAAGATGGTTAAACAAACTTTCCGACAGAGAGCACTCTTGATCCACCTTATGGTGAGATTCAAAAGATTTCTACTTTAAGCAGTTGAATTACTTATGAAAGATACACAAATTGAGAGATTAAGCAATCAACTTAGTTAATGAATCGAATAGGTTAATCTAACAATTAGTATTCTAAGAGAAATAATAAAGTATAAAAAGCACATCTAATCTAAGCACATAAGAAGATAAGAACATCACAAACCTCCCCAAATGAGAGAGGTTGAGAGTGGGGACTTAAAAACCCCACTCAAACAAAAGATAACTTTATTGAGATTTTACAACATGCCTTTAGGAATTCAAGCTTTGAAAGGACTTTTGAAATAAAGCATGCAACTTTTTATTATTGAACTTTATGTAAAGAGGAGAGTGATTTACTTTTTATTAAAAAAAAGCCTTTCTTCAAACTTGCGAAAAGGGGAAAAGAAGAAGATGGAAAATAACAAAAGAAGAGGCAAAAGAAGGCTGAAACAAAAGAGAAAGGAGGGGAGAAAGAAAGGAAGAAAAACAGGAAATTAAAAACAAGAGAAGGGAAGAATAGGGCAGCGAACTAGATGACCAAAGAACTGCAAAAAATATTGAAAATGGGGCAGCGAAAGAAGAGAAAGATGGCTGTCATAAAAATGCAAAAAGAGGAAAGCGAATTAATCAATCGAAGAGCTGCAAAAAATGATGAAAATGGGGCAGCGAAAGAAGAGAAAGATGGCTGTCATAAAAATGCAAAAACAGGGCAGCGAAGAAAAATGAAAAGAAAAGGCACACAACAAGGTGGAAAGAGGCCAAATCCAACCTAAAAGAAGGGGGAGAAATCACTCAATAACAAACAAAATGTGGGATCAACCTCCGAACAAGGTGACCACTAGAAGCACTAGTCCCGAAACCGTCTAGACTAGCTGGATGTTCGCAAGGATGCTAGTGGGGAAAGAGAAGTAGCCACAAAATAATATGGCACTTGGGATCAAATCCCAAGCTACTATCTCAGGTCAAAACAAACATGAGATACATGGAAATAATGGAGAGGAGAAAAACTTAGATTAAACCTGGAAAAAGTGACCGGAAAGATTTCCTTTGTTTGATGATGGACGAGGCAAAGAAATTGTGCTTCTCGATCTTCCTGAAAGAGAATGACTTCTTGTGGAACCTGTAGAATGAATGTCAACCATGAAAGAGCCCCTGTATATCGAATAACACCTGAAAGCAACACAACTTCAAGAGAAAAGCATGGATTATAAAATATGGTGCTAGATTGTTAGCCTTCAACAATTAAATAATCAAATGGTTAAGAATCAAGAAAGAAGGGTGCAAAGAAAGGTATCACCTAGCAAGGTGAATCATGACAAACAAAAAGCTTTCGCATTGACCTCCAAAGTCATAAATTTTATTAAACCTTAAGCAAAATGTTACAATGAAAATTCTCCAGAGCTTCTATGCCAAAAATCCCATCCCAATAGAGTTGAAAGAGCTTCTATTTATACAATGAGAGAGTGCAAAAACCTTAAAACAAAAAATCTAAACCTAACCGGCTCGGCACATAACTGAGAGACTAGACCTGAGAGAAAGTTGGTGTGAGTGAGGGGTGGCCTCCACCTAGGCAAGGCGCCCCCACTTCCAACCTTAGACATCCAAATCCAGCCACAGAAACACCCACACGTGTGGGGGCGCAATCATCCAGGAGAGAGGGCGTGAGCTCTGTGTGGAGGCGTGAGCATGAAGGAGGTGTTAAACTTGTGATGATAGGTGCCATACCCTTAGGGTTTGCACCAACACTTTATTTCAATTAATGCCTTGCTCCGTAATGATCACCAGACCAATCACAAACCTCCAAATCATCCAATTCATGAGTTTAGCTAGAGATGACAAGTCTGCTAATTGAATATAACTTTATTGCTCACTGAATGCTGACTGAAGCTGAGTTATGATAACTTCAATCATCATAAATGCCCATTGAGATGTCATTTAGCCTTTTATTTCGTTGAATTTGGATTAATTTGGAGAGTTTTAATTTTCTCCAAAATAATCATTTTTTAATAAATAATCATTTTTTTCCTCGAAAATGACTTTTTTGAGAAAAAGGGCGTTATGTGTCCGATTGATGTTTCGAAAATTGGATTTGATTGGCTGGCTGATCAAGAATGATTTTTGGCTTAAGATTAGAGCCTTCAATCACTGAATTCAGGGTCCAGATGATCGACTTATTACAAACGGGTTTTTTCCATTTAATTTATGGAAAAATTAACCAAAAAACTTAGGGAAATAATTAAAAAATTAAAAAATAATTTTTTAACCCGTCCGGTAAAAATTTTTCAATTTTTTTTTAAAGGTCCTATTGACTTAGGACAAGACCATGCTCTATTCTAATAATGCCTAGTAGGTTTATAACATTCAGTTGGGCTCTAATAACCCTCCAAGGCCCAGAATTCAAAATCGGGCATTCCAGCTTTGGAGGAAGCGGAAGAAAACCTCGTCAATTATACTCGGCTATAGGCAAAGCATAATTGTCAAGGGCAAAAAACTCCTCGGAATACCTTAGTTGAGATTCTACGTCTCAGGAGACCGAACCACTCAAAATACCCTACTAGCACATTTTACTACAAACCCCGCGGGGCCATGGTCAAAATTATTCAAATGAAAAACCGACTAGCCAATATTTGCTAGACATGAAGACGGATCAACTGATACACTGGAATCAGACATTGAACATGTCTGCAACCGACGGCTCCTCAGGTAACCCAACTATGGTACAAAAAGTTGGTAACATAACCAACACACTCTTCCTAGATCTAATCCCAATCTCCATAAGTCATCGTGTTGTCTTACTTGAGTAACATTTCCAACATCTTTAACCATCCCTACTCAAGTATTCCTTAAATTGTTGCTTATCTCTCGAATCTAGGGTTTCAAGCACTCACCTTACGTATTCTCCGTCAGGAGTTTGATCTGGTGATTTGCTTAGGTATGTCCTTTCAGGATAGGTCTGGCTCTCCCCCATTGTCACTTGGGCTTCTCCAGTGGCATAAAGCGAAGGAAGTCCTGACCGATTTGAGAACCATCCATGCTTTGGGGGTTAGGGTTTCCGAAGGTCACGACTTTAGTTTCTTGTCCCCTCTGCCATCCTTTACAGGATCACTCAATCGAGGCAACTACAAGATCCGTGATAAGAGACCTAAATAATCTGACTTGAGTTCTCTAAAGCAATCCACAACTATCTATCGCAGGCAACCGACTTCTTGATTAGTCGCTGAGTGGAGGAGATATTCACGGTTCTATAGAGTTTGGAGTGGCCACACATTGGAGTGTTGGGTTGTAGAGGGATCAACCTTTGGGTTAATCGATCCCACACGTCACTTAAACCTCGCTAGCTAATTGCATTGATGTTCATTTTCTTATCTAGTATTTGACAACAGTTGGATAGCTTCGATTATGTTAGGAATCGTGGTAGCAGTACTTTTCTTCATAAGTAGCTAATCGACCAATGTAGCACTTGATTGGCAGCCCGTAATGAGTCATCATGCATTCCATTAGCGTTGATGACATCTTTTGAAGGGTCGTCTTTCTGTTTGGCATTGTGTTTGGTTATATGGGAACCAAGAACATATAGTTAAGGTAGTAGTTGTTACCACCTAAGTTGTACTTAGTGGTTTTTTATTGAGTGAGCCTGATGAACCAGACAAGGATAACTTGTTCGGACTTAAGAAGACCTTCAGTCTTGCTTCTGGGAAGCTTTGTTGTACTATATCAAATGTTCATACCCCATGGGGGAATTGTAATAAATGTTCTAGCATGATAGTGTCTGTAAAAGACTCGGTCTCTTAGACTTTATTTGTCAATCCGATTAGCCCAGGGTGTTTTTTCCCTTGGTTATTATTGGTTGTTGAATAAACTATTGATAATTTTTGAGTTTTTCACTCCATATCTCCAAAGTTGGGGTGGTCGGCTTGGCATTTAGGCCTATTGAGGTTATTAGAGTCTATGTGTCAATGTATAAACATGCTAGACATCATGGTCGAGTCATATGAACATGTCTAAGTTCCTCTAGGTTTTTTCAATTTTTTAGTTTTTTTAGTGTTTTTTATTAAAATTTAATTTTTCCAAAACTTAGGCTATTTTTTAATAGTTTAATTGGAAAAAATGATTTTGTAATAAAAGTGGGCCAAATAATCAGTTTCAGTCATGTAGGTGCTCATTTTCAAGCTAAGAGCATCATGTAAACCCATGGACCCACTATTTCCTAGTTTTGAGTGATTTTCCATCACTCAGGTCAGAAAGCCCCAAAAATCAATTATTGATTATTTTAATTAATAAATTGATGAATAATGGAGCAAATCCAGAATCATAGATCAGTGGATTCTCAGCCGATTTGATTGAAATCAATCAGATCTGAACCAGATTGACTAGATTTGACAAATCCTTGACTGAAGGAGGTGATCAAATCAGATCCAGAGTTGATCTTCAGCATCCTTTATGGGGAATTTCGCCCTCCCTCTCTCCTCAACACGTTTTGGCGGATGCTTCAGTCAACATGTTGAGGTGTCAGTCAGATCAACTCTCCGATTGACAACTGCACTCAGTGAGACTCAGATCTGGCTCAGTTAGACACAGATCAGGCATTGATGGACTCTCCATCAGCATATTTGGTCTATCTCCTTGGGATTTGCGCCCCCCCTGGGCTGGATCTCCTGGTTTTTGTATATATCCAAGTAGAACAGCCTCTTCCAAACTAGTTAGAACTGGGATTGAGGTGCTGTTGCTATTGTACTGTTGTAATTCTTCATTTGAAATAAATAAAATCTTTGGAGGCTAGACGGTGTTGTGCCATTACATGTGTGGATGATTATTGCCATTATTTTACTGAGGTAACCTGTATATGTATTCATTTTTTGCTAATTGCTTGTAGATCCGTTGTCAAGATTGATAATAGGCTTATTATAATCTTGATAGGAAATGTGCTTTTCAATAAGTTTATTGACCATCTCCTGCCTTTGATGCATGTTTAGAGATCTAGATTCAACATGTCCTATAAGCTTATATGCATGTTATTTTGAATCTCTGTGTATGTATTAATTGGATCTCACAAGTTTCTTGGCAGGTTCTTTGATTTTAGCTGAGCTACAGGTTCCTACATTGGAGAGGATGCTGATCTAGTTTGCTTCTTCACTCTCTTCAAACCTTCCAAAGGCATAGTCCCTCGACATTCCACCTGAAAGCTCCACTGTGGATCTTCAAGGAAACCGACATTTCTCTTCTTTTCCTCCCTCAAGATCAACTCTTCACTCGGTTACTTTTTCATAGCTTTGTTTTGGTTTAGATCTAACATCTTAAAAGTAATTTCAACATAGATCTATCCTCTCGAAGCTCATAGTCTAGATCTTAGTTTTGTTTTGCACATAAAGTTCAATTTTAAGAGATCTAGCTAAAATTACCATATTTTCGCAAGTATTTTAGTGAAAATTCGTAGCTTGCTGTTATGGTAGTTTCATTTGCTGTATGATAAAATTTAATATTCTGCAATATCAGTGCATATTTCATTGGCTGCACAAACAGCAAGCTAAGATCCCAAGGAAAACTTGCTTTCCTTGGTTCCTTTGTCACCTGTTTAGCTAGTTTTAAGTTCATCTTTTTTTGAGTTAAAGTAGGCTGATCCAAAGGTCCTCTTAAAGTGCTTTTGGGCATATTTCATTCTTATATGCTTGCTGGTTTTTAGCAGGTTTGACAGAAAGAAAGGAAGCGGGAACTTCTGAAAAGTGACCTCGGGGCGTCGATCTCTGTCACACCCTAACGAGTGCGTTATGAACAATAGCCCCAGAGACTCCATTCAGCCCACATATTCCTTGAGGGTAGCCGTGAAGGTTTAGTTTTGGACATACTCCAAAGTACTCTAGGGTATATCTGGAGTCCCCCCTTTGCCTAATTTTAATCAACTCACACTTCAATTTTAATTTAAAACATACCAAGAGGCAATCGCAAAACACTCACTCCAAGCACATGCAAGTACATTGTTGTTATTTTTTGACTCCATTCTAAGGCACTGGTTATTTTCTTGTTTTATATATATATTGTGTCTCAGCATTGTGCTTTCGTGTGTTCATCTTTTGTATCTTGCCATCTTTGATCATCTATAGTTAAATTGCAAACTCCTAAGTAACTCATTCAGTTTAACATCACAACATTAAGTAATTATCCTTAGTAACTTAATAGGGTCTACTCCTCTTGGCTTCGTTAGGAATTGAGCCTAAACGGAGGAGTCAAGAACAAGGTGACAGCCTTGACTCGAGACTTGCCCCCAAGGACACACCGAGTGGCTTGAAGATTTCTCCCACGTGACCCAGGTGTGTGAAAGGCGGCAACATATTTTTTGGCGCCGTTGCCGGGGATAAATCTTTTTATTCCCGAGTACGACTTAGCTTAACTTTTTTTTAAACAACTAAAAAGATAAAAACTTTTGATTGATCTAGTCTTTAAAAAACATAAAAATTAAAACTCGATCCATCTGGCGACTCCACTGTCTAACATCCCTTCAAGAATTTCTACCTGAAGAAACCGCCGACAATTATTTAATCCTCTCCCTGATCCCGAAGGGTTTATTAGGCAAAGATTGAATAGGCAGACTTTTCATAGAAACCTTGAAAATTTAGGAGACCAATCCCTCTCAGATATCCATCACATATTTGTAGAGAGTCATGTTCACTAATCTCAAGAAATGACGGAATTTTTCAAACCCCTTGACTTTTCTTAGATAGCAGGTAGTCCTCATGACATTCCGAATGATGCTATCAAGAAGCTCCCCATATTTCAGGGCAATAATGCCATCACTGCCAAGTCTCACCTTCGAAAGTTTGAAAAGCACCTGGTCAGTTATTGCAATGATGCTGCCCATGACCATGATGATGTCAAAATGACGCTCTTTGCTTTATCCTTGGAAGATGATGCTGAAGAATGGTACTTCGACCTAGATGACGATTCATATAAAACTCTTAGTGAATTCCTAGATGGTTTTAAGAAGAAATGGGGGGAAAAGAAAGAACCAAGACATCTACTTGCTGCCCTCCATAACATAAAGAAGATGGAGAATGAAACCATTGATTAATTTAATACTAAATTCAAGCGTGTGGTTGCAGACCTCCCTAGAGAAATCAAGCCAAGGGATGCCTCCATCCTCATATCTTACATCGAAGCTTTCATTGGTGATTTGAGGTACCAGTTAAGGGAAAAAGAGCCGGCCGATCTAAAAACTGCTCAGGAATTGGCCGAGAAAATAGAAAAGAATATGCAGTCTTCAGGGAAATCCAACATTCCAAGTTACACTAGGGGAAACACTTCATACAACGAAGAAAAAGGAAAAGCTTTTGAATCAGAAGAAAAGGGAGCCTCTAAAGATCGCACGGAAAAGGTAATAGACATGATAAAAGACTTGGTTACTAGTCAAAACCAACTTATGGCAGATCAGTCTGCACAATTGAATCTTATGCACAATAGAATAATCACAATGGAAAGAAATAATGGACCTAGGAACTTTCAGCCTAGGCAGAATCAGATGTATCAAAAGAAGTTTCCTCAACAAGAGCCTAGGATTCCAAACCAGTTAGACTCGACTAACATGGTAGAAGAAGTAATTCCATGGTGTAGACCCTGTGAACAATTCCACCAAGAAAGCACTTGTTATGTTGCAAATCAAGTCATGGAATATGGACTTCCCGAGGTCAGTAATCAGGAAACAAATTCAAGTGAGCTTGATCATATATACATGGTAGGCCAGGCCTACCCTTTGTTACCATCTAAACAGTACAAGCTTGAGAATGAAACCATTGCAGAATCTTATGGTGAAACTTATGATGAAAACTGTAATATACATGATGGGACTCCTATGTGTTCTCCATATAATGATGACAGTCTGGAAGGTTTACTACCTTGTGACCTTTTCTCTAAAGAAGATGAGTATGAAAATGAGGACAAGTATAGCTTGGAGCATGATACAAGTGACGAAGACTCCCTTATCCCCGACAAAGATGTTGATGAGGAGTCCTAGACATTCATGGAAAATCCAGTCTGTGACATGAATAAAGAGGAAAATAATGAACCGGAAACTTTTGATGGTTTTGTTGATTTTTCTGTCTATGGCATATCTAAAGGAGAGAGCATGGACCATGTGGCCTTGGGAAACTTTGATATGAAAAAGGAGCATGCAGTTTATCCATATGATCATTCAGAGTCATATCATGCAGAGCCGCACAAAGGTATAAATAATGAAGACATGGAGAAGCAGTGTTGTGATGTGATGCAGTTATTAGAATATCAGTCTCAACTATCATCTTCACATATAGAGTTTCCTCATGACTTGGAGCCGCTTGGGGCTTATACAGTGAATTATCATCCGGTAAGCCTTGATGATCAGTATGATGGTGTAGTCAATCTGCCTCATCATTCCAATTTGTACATCAACCCTGTCCAGTCATGGATAGAAGCAGCCTGCGCAAGCACTTACCAGTTTGGGAGGAAGTTTGACGACATTATTCATGCCTATGATTTCCCATCCATCCCACCCCTTGCGGATCGTCAAGCAGGTTCGCATTTTCTGAATAAAGTATCCTTACTTTGGCTGGTAACCAAAGACAAGGAATTTTTTTTTTATGTTAATAAAATTCTTAAGTGGTTACATTGGATTTCTGATTACACTTAACCCTTTTTATATCATGCTTAGAGTAGGAAAATAAGCTCCTTGAAAGAGAGCATTTACTTTCTGCATTTCTATTTTATACTTAGCTATAATAAAACTTTGCTTCTTTTAGTTAGTTACATTTATTTTGTTTAAATAAATCAGCTTAATGGTTCATTTGGTTTTTTATAAAACTTGTGTTACTGAGGTTTTTCTTGTCAGGTTGAGATGTTTTTACAGGGTATATAAACCAAAGATTCTGGTGTTCTCGTATCCTCTCCTTGCCTTAAAGACCAAATCAAGCACACGTCCCACAGTTGGAGCCAGAATGTTACCACCTAAGTTGTACTTAGTGGTTTTTTATCGAGTGAGCCTGATGAACCAGACAAGGATAACTTGTTCGGACTTAAGAAGACTTTCAGTCTTGCTTCTGGGAAGCTTTGTTGTACTATATCACATGTTCATACCCCATGGGGGAATTGTAATAAATGTTCTAGCATGATAGTGTCTGTAAAAGACTCTATCTCTTAGACTTTATTTGTCAATCCGATCAGCCCAAGGTGTTTTTTCCCTTGGTTATTATTGGTTGCTGAATAAACTACTAATAATTTATGAGTTTTTCACTCCATACCTCCAAAGTTGGGGTGGTCGGATTGACATTTAGGCCTATTGAGGTTATTAGAGTCTATGTGTCAATGTATAAACATGCTAGACTTCATGGTCGAGTAATATGAACATGTCTAAGTACTCCTAAGTTTTTTCAATTTTTCAATTTTTTAGTTTTTTCAGTGTTTTTTATTAAAATTTAATTTTTCCAAAACTTAGGCTATTTTTTAATAGTTTAATTGAAAAAAATGATTTTGTAATAAAAGTGGGCCAAATAATCAGTTTCAGTCATGTAGGTGCTTATTTTCAAGCTAAGAGCACCATGTAAACCCATGGACCCACTAGTTTCTAGTTTTGAGTGATTTTTCATCACTCAGGTCAGAAAGCCCCAAAAATCAATTATTGATTATTTTAATTAATAAATTAATGAATAATGGAGCAAATCCAGAATCATAGATCAGTGGATTCTCAGCCGATTTGATTGAAATCAATCAGATCTGAACCAGATTGACTAGATCTGACAAATCCTTGACTGATGGAGGTGATCAAATCAGATCCAGAGTTGATCTTCAGCATCCTTTATGGGGAATTTCGCCCTCCCTCTCTCCTCAACACGTTTTGGCTCATCTGGATGAGTTTTGGTGGATGCTTCAGTCAACAGGTTGAGGTGTCAGTCAGATCAGGTCTCTGATTGACAACTGCACTTAGTGAGACTCAGATCTGGCTCAGTTAGACACAGATCAGGCATTGATGGACTCTCCATCAGCATATTTGGTCTATCTCCTTGGGATTTACGCCTCCCCTGGGCTGGATCTCCTGGTTTTTGTATATATCCAAGCACAGCGGCCTCTTCCAAGCTAGTTAGAACTGGGGTTGAGGTGCTGTTGCTATTGTACTGTTGTAATTCTTCATTTGAAATAAAGAAAATCTTTGGAGGCTAGACGGTGTTGTGCCATTACATGTGTGGATGATTATTGCCATTATTTTACTGAGGTAACCTGTATCTGTATTCATTTTTTGCTAATTGCTTGTATATCCGTTGTCAAGATTGATAATAGGCTTATTATAATCTTGATAGGAAAGGTGCTTTTCAATAAGTTTATTGACCATCTCTTTCCTTTGATGCATGTTTAGAGATCTAGATTCAACATGTCCTATAAGCTTATATGCATGTTATTTTGAATCTCTGTGTATGTACTAATCGGATCTCACAAGTTTCTTGGCAAGTTCTTTGATTTCAGCTGAGCTACGGGTTCCTACATTGGAGAGGATGCTGATCTAGTTTGCTTCTTCACTCTCTTCAAACCTTCCAAAGGCATAGTCCCTCGACATTCCACCTGAAAGCTCCACTGTGGATCTTCAAGGAAACCAACATTTCTCTCCTCCTCGTCCTCCCTCAAGATCAACTCTTCACTCGGTTACCTTTTCATAGCTTTGTTTTGGTTTAGATCTATCATATTAAAAGTAATTTCAACATAGATCTATCCTCTCGAAGCTCATAGTCTAGATCTTAGTTTTGTTTTACACATAAAGTTCAATTTTAAGAGATCTAGCTAAAATTACCATATTTTCGCAAGCATTTTAGTGAAAATTCGTAGCTTGCTGTTATGGTAGTTTCATTTGCTGTATGATAAAATTTAATATTTTGCAATATCAGTGCATATTTCATTGGCTGCACAAACAACAAGCCAAGATCCCAAAGAAAGCTTGCTTTCCTTGGTTCCTTTGTCACCTGTTTAGCTAGTTTTAAGTTCATCTTTTTTTGAGTTAAGGTAGGCTGATCCAAAGGTACTCTTAAAGTGCTTTTGGGCATATTCCATTTTGATATGCTTGCTGGTTTTTAGCAGGTTTGACAGAAAGAAAGGAAGCGGGAACTTCTGAAAAGTGACCTCGGGGCGTCGATCTCTGTCACACCCTAACGGGTGCGTTATGAACAATAGCCCCAGAGACTCCATTCAACCCACATATTCCTTGTGGGTAGCCGTGAAGGTTTAGTTTTGGACATACTCCAAAGTACTCTAGGGTATATCTGGAGTCCCCCCTTTGCCTAATTTTAATCAACTCACACTTCAATTTTAACTTAAAACATACCAAGAGGCAATCGCAAAACACTCACTCCAAGTACATGCAAGTACATTGTTGCTATTTTTTGACTCCATTCTAAGGCACTGGTTATTTTCTTGTTTTATATATATATTGTGTTTCAGCATTGTGTTTTCGTGTGTTCATCTTTTGTATCTTGCCATCTTTGATCATCTATAGTTAAATTGCAAACTCGTAAGTAACTCATTCAGTTTAACATCACAACACTAAGTAATTATCCTTAGTAACTTAATAGTGTCTACCCCCCTTGGCTTCGTTAGGAGTTGAGCCTAAACGAAGGAGTCAAGAACAAGGTGACAGCCTTGACTCGAGACTTGCCCCCAAGGACACACCGAGTGGCTTGAAGATTTCTGCCACGTGACCCAGGTGTGTGAAAGGCGGCAACAGGAGTCATATGAATAAAGTGGGTTTAATAATGTATTCGATGGGAGGAAAAAGTGGATCTTGCTTTTTCCACTTTTTCTTTTTTATATTATTATTTTATTATTTTCTCTCGTTTGAAGATAATAAGAGGTTTTTTGGGCCTATAAAGAGGATAGCCTCTTTCATTTGTAAGGTGGAAAACGTTAGGAGATTTCTTTCCCCACAACTTAATAGAAAAATTTAAAATGGTGTTCTTATAGATTGAATTGAGCACTCTCTTGAATGTGTGGCGTAATCGTGTTGAGCTTTGACGATGGTGAATGTTGCTAGAAGTTAATTTTGTCTTTTATATGTTTCCGTCGGAGACCATAGATGGATGCTACCACCGCGTTGGAAGGTGAAAATTCTTAGCAGTTGTTAGTCTTTTCCTTTTGTGAGCATTCTCGTATTGGCATCGATTTTTACATTTAATCTAGCTTGATTGGGTAATATTGATCTTTTGCGTGCATAGCGCATATCCCGCAATTAGGAGGAAGAAGTAAATCTAGTAGTTGTAACTCGACTAAGCAAGGTTTGCCCAATCATGTGATCTCTTCCTCTTAGTCATATATGACACATGGCCCTCTTGAGTTCTCTTTTTGACTCCATTCTCCCCTTTGATGTACTGCCACTGGTCTCTTTTTGAGGATTGATCTTTCCCTCCTTCCCATTACTTATCAAACTACCTTTTATACTACAACCGTTTCTCAAAGGAAACCTCTTTAGTTCACCTTGTCCCTTGTTGCATTTTCCTTAGTGATCCTAACCTTAGGGAAGCCCCCCTTGAGTTGGAGAAAAGCCAACCTGAAGCAAGGAAGAGAGGAGTGTGGTGACTGTGGCTGTTTTTTTCGTAGTTTCCATCGGGCTAGTGTGCCTACTTTTGGGCTTTGACACACACACACACACATGTCGGTCTCAGGGGACAACATTGAGCACCCAACAATCTCTCTCAAATCGAAAGAGATAATTGTTACGGGTAGACACATTAGTTAGGTTGTACTTTCATTGTTTCACATATTAACTAAAATTTACAGGACCATTTGCAAAACTCTACAATCACTTGCTTCTACAAGAAAGTTTCAATTCATTGTTTATTTAATTCGAATGTAAATATTGATTACTTTTGGAATGAGAATTGATTAATTTCACTTGTATATATAATAATTCTAATTCCTTGGTTAACAAGTGCATTTCTTAAATCTGTGATTCCATAGTCCAAATAGAATAGGCACTGGTTTTGTGAATAATTATTCATTTCTTTCGTGTAGTTGTATATGGTTTAATTTCAAAGCAAAGGTTTACTTGTCATTAGTTACTGGTAGACACATTAGTTAGGTTGTACTTTCATTGTTTCACATTTTAAACTAAAATTTACAGGACCATTTGCAAAACACTCCAATCACTTGCTTCTAAAAGAAAGGGTCAATTCATTGTTTATTTAATTCGAATGTAAATACTGATTACTTTTGGAATGAGAATTGATTAATTTCACTTGTATATATAATAATTCTAATTCCTTGGTTAACAAGTGCATTTCTTAAATCTGTGATTCCATAGCCCAAATAGAATAGGCACTGGTTTTGTGAAGAATTATTCATTTCTTTCGTGTAGTTGTATACGGTTTAATTTCAAAGCAAAGGTTTGCTTGTCATTGAAAATTGTTGCATCTTTGCATGATTTCTTGTCATTGAACTTAAGTAAACCTTAATAAATTTTAACTCCTGATTAAAACCTTTAAGAAACTTAGTAAGTAGGGACCACCCCCCTTGACCTTTTTGGGAGTTGGGTCTAAATGGAGGAGTTAGGAATCGAGGTGACAGTGGGTTCTAAACTCGTAGTTGTGCCCCTCAAGAACACACCTAGCGGTTGGGAGACTTTTATGATGTGAAGTGTGTTTTAGGCGGTGTTACCACCTATGTTGTACTTGGTGGATTTTTCAAGCAAGTTGATGATGTGGAACAAGTATACTTGTTCATTCTTTAGAGTTCAAAAGTCTGCTAGGCTTTTTCTGGGAGTCTGTTCAAATTTTTTTGTAACACATGTTCATACCCCCGTGGGGAAATTGTAAAAAATATGTTAGCATGATCAATTTTTATAAAAAGCTCAGCTTCCTAAAGTTAGTCATCAAGCCGACTAGCCCAAAGTTTCATAAGCATCCTAGATCTAGTTTAGGAAAGTTCATTCTCGAGCAAATTTGTCTAAAGGTAGATCTAAATCTTGTTTAGAATGCATTTTCTTGGATCAATCTAAAGTCAAATCTTGCAATCAAAGTGCTTATTGTTATTGGCTGCCCCAAAAACAAGCCAAGATTCCAAGGAAAGGAAAGCTTGCTTTCCTTGGTTCAATTTTTGCATTTTTTTTGCAGTTTAACTTAACATTTTTTTTTACTAAATTTTGTGGGTTTTCCAAAGGCACTTCCAAAGTGTTTTTGGGCAAATTTGACTAACATATGCTTGCTAGTTTTTAGCAGGTCCGCCAAAAAAGAGAGGGGAACACTGCCCAAAATTCCATTTTTGGGCCATCCAGAGCTTCCTAGGGGTTCCCCCTACTTCTGTGGTTCCTTTTCTAATACTTTGTAAGCTTTTGGATCCCAGATAACAAGGACCAAAGAGCATTTTTCATCAAACTTTGTAATCGAGATCTGCTGATGTAATTGTAACTTCGGAATGTATTCACTTGTATATCTTATGTATTGTATCCCGATGTTTATTCCGGAAAGTGTTTGTAATGTAATTGAGTCATGTCATGCCCTGATGTTTCGATCAAGAGTTTCTATAATGTAAACAAGTCATGTCAAGTCATTGTGGGTAACCCTCCTATTGTTCAAGGGTTAAAGTCCCCGTAGTTGTGGGGCCCTAGGGTTATTAGACTCTCCTAGTGAAGTAAGCCCTAGTGAGTTATTGTCAAGTCGAGAATTAGTATAAATAGAGAGTGAGCCTCTCTATTTATCACACACTCACTTACACTTAGTTGTAGCACATAGCTGAGGGAGAAGAAGTTGCTGGGGCTAGAAAGAAAGAGACTACTGCTGTCGGGAGATCATCTTACTGTTTTGGGGTTTTACTTTTGGTGTTGATTCTATCTCTGAGGAAGTTGCGGGGTTTTCTCCATTTATGGTTTCCCTGAGGAAAAACATTGTGTTCATTGTCTCGTGTTTGATTGCTGTGCTTGTTATTCTCTCAGTTAAAGATCCTAATATAATGCTAGCTTGAATGATAAAATTCTAACATGGTATCAGAGCTAACCTGAGAAGAAGACATTATGTAGCTGCGGAAACTAGGGCTTCCTAATTTTTGGATCTCTCTCCACAGATTTTCAGCAAAAGAAGGTTGGGCTGACTCTCCTCCATAGGGCGCATCTTTCTGTCGAAGCAGAATTTGATTTTGAGCATTTTCAATTTTTGACTCGACACTACTGTGGGAAATTAGGGCTTTTCACAGAAGTGGAATTTTTGAGTGAGCCCAGGCCTGGATTGATCTCCTCCTCAAAATCAAAGTTTAGAGATCAAGATCAAAGCATTTGGTTGGACAGAACTCCGAGAAAGTCAAACCCTAATCTGCTCCTGAACCAACACTGTAGAAATTCAGCTTCAGATCCAGTTCTGACATCTTGACCTGGTAAGATCTAAATCTTTTGTATTTCCATTTGAGGTTCTCAGTTAAGATGTCTCGCCATACCAAGCTTGATGAAAAGCTTGAAGGAGTTGATAACTTCTGAGCTTGGAAGTATAGGATCTCCCTGGTCCTGGAAGGAAATGAGTTGGACTCCTACATCAATGAGGAGGTTCCAGTTTCAGAGGGAGATGAGGCTAAGGCCTTACACAAGAAGAAGTTGGTTATGGCTAAGGGGATTATTGTTGATTCAATCAAGGATCACCTCATACCACAGGTGTCCTCTCTCAAGACACTTAAAGTTATGTTTGATGCCCTAACCAAACTGTTTGAAGGAAAGAACATAAACCGGAAAATGACTTTGAGGAACCGGTTGAAGAATGTAAAGATTCAGAATGCGGAGACCATACAGTCATACTTCACAAGGGTCTCCCAGATCAAAGAACAACTTGAAGCAGTGGATGAAGAAATGGAGAATGTAGAGATTGTAATGACCACCTTGAATGGTCTCCCTAGGACATGGGACTTTTTCATTCAAGGGATCTGTGCCAGAAAGAAGCTAGTCAAGTTCAGCAGACTATGGGAAGAATGCTCACAAGAAGAAGCTCGGATAGCAGCTCGAGAAGAAAAGATGGGAAGTGAAGATCAAGCTCTCACAGTTCAATCCAAGAAAAACAGAAGGGACCATCATCATCATTCTAAAGGTAAGCATTCTTCCTCCAAGAAAGCTCAACTCAGATGTTATACTTGTGATGAAATAGGACACTATGCCAAAGATTGTCCTAGAAACAAAAGAAACTATCACAAGAAGAAAAACAACAAGAGAAGACATCATGCTCATGCTGCAGAAGATGATGAACCTTCCACAAAGAGAAACAAGCAAGAAAGTGATGATTCTTCAAGTGATGAAGAATATGTTTTGATTTCTGCTCTCACGGGAAACATCACACATGGAAGCAATGATTGGCTTATAGACAGTGGGGCTTCCAAACATATGAGAGGATTCAAAGAGTGTTTTGTGAGACTATCAGAACATGAATCACCCCACAAGGTGAAACTCGGAGATGACTACCAATATCCAATAAAAGGTAGTGGAGAATCCTCCAATAAGCTAGACTCTGGAAGTCTATGAAGATGAAGGATGTATTGTTTGTACTGGGACTTAAGAAGAACCTCCTCTCCATATTTGCATTAGATGCAAAAGGCATGAGGGTTGCATTTGTAGATGGCCAAGTTCTCATGTGGCCAAAGGGAAAGACTTTTGATGATGTAGTAGTGATTGGGGAACAAGAGGGAGGTCTATACAAATTGAAGGGCCATCCAGAACAAGCTTTGGTCCATGACACAGTAGAGCCAAATGAACTCTAGCATAGAAGACTTGCACATGTGCACTACAGAGCACTACCACTTGCAATCAAAGCTGTTGAAGGTCTTCCAGAAATTCAGGCAAAACATGATGGAGTCTGCAAAGGATGTGCGAAAGGAAAGAACACAAAGAAGACATTTCCAAGTAGCGAGAGCAAGGCAAAAGGAATCTTGGAAATCATTCACTCCGATGTATGCGGTCCAATGTTATCAAGTTCATTAAGCGAGTATGTATGCTATGTTTCTTTTATTGATGATTTTTCTAGAAAGACATGGATTTACTTCATGAAGAACAAAGATGAAGTATTCAACAAGTTTAAGGAATTCAAAGCCTTGATTGAAAACCACACTACAAAGAAGATCAAGACCTTTTGATCAGATAATGGCCGAGAATTCACATCAAATGAATTCAAAGAATTATGCAAAGATTCAGGGATTAAGAGGGAGTTAACCACTCCATACAATCCACAACAGGATGGGGTTGCAAAAAGGAAGAATAGAACGATCATGGAAGCTGTAAGGGCTATGCTTCATGATCAAGGTCTTCCCATGCATCTATGGGCAGAAGTTGCCAAAACAACGGTGTATGTATAGAATCGTACTCTACACAGAGTAGTCGAGAACACGACACCTGAAGAAGTCTTTTCCGACAAGAAACTAGAAGTCAGCGATCTCAGAATATTTAGCTGTCCAGTGTACATACACATTCCAAAAGAAAAGAGGACAAAGTTAAATCCTTCAGGAAAGAAGGCTATATTTGTGGGATACTCTGAAAGCTCGAAGGCTTACAGAATATACTTCACAGGATTCAAGAAGATCGACATCAGCAGGGACGTAACATTTGACGAAGACTCGTCCTACAACAAATCCAGAAAGAGGCCTGCTGAAGATCCTGAAGAAATAGAAGCACCCAGAATTCATGACACAACCATGAACGAAAAAATTCAAGCAGAAGATCAAGAATTAGAAGAATCTCAAGAACATGTAGATCCACCTCAGGAGAAGAATCCTTATAAGAGGAAACCTGCTTGGGTACGAGAAGCTATCCAAGGTGCAGAAAAATATAGGGCTCCAGAAGAGAATCTCAGAGAAAGAAAGAGGACCAGGTCTTGCTCAGGGTATGTACCCTTATTATGTGATTTCATCAATAAAGAACCTTCCAACTATGAAGAAGCGGCAGAAAGGAAAGAATGGAAGGATGCTATGATCGAAGAGTATCAATTGATCATGAAGAATGATGTTTGGGATATTGTCCCAAGACCAGAAAGGAAGTCTGTTGTAACTTCCAAATGGATCTACAAGATCAAGCATGCTGCAGACGGCAGCATAGAAAAATATAAAGCAAGATTTGTGGCTCGTGGCTTCTCCCAGAAAGAAGGAGTAGATTATGAAGAAACTTTTGCACCTGTAGCCAGATACACTTCCATCAGATCAATACTTGCTTTGGCTGCAGTAATGAAATTGAAGATAGACCAAATGGATGTCAAGACTGCTTTCTTGAATGGTGTAGTGGAAGAGGAAGTATATGTGGAGCAACCACTCGGTTTTGAGAGACATGACAGGGAGTCTCTTGTGTCTAGATTGAAGAAAGCCCTGTACGGTTTGAAACAGGCACCCATGACATGGTACGACAGAATTGATGGCTTTTTATCTAGTTTGGGCTTTACCAAGAGTAAAGCAGATTCCAACCTTTACTACAAGGTTGAAGATGGCAACCCAGTGATACTCCTACTATATGTAGATGATCTGTTTGTAACAGGTATGGATGGGTTGATTGCTGATACGAAGAGGAAGCTTGCTGCCGAGTTCGAAATGAAGGACTTGGGCATGATGCACTATTTTCTAGGAATGGAGATGTGGCAGAATGCAGATGGAATTTCCCTGGGCAAGGGAAGTATATAGTAGAGATCCTGAAGAGGTTCGGGATGATGGATTGCAAGGCCGTGACCACACCTATGGCATCAAACCTGAAGCTATTGAGTGATGCTTCATCAGAAGCGGTTGATGCTACGATGTATCGTCAGATGATTGGGTCCTTGATGTACCTGACGAACACGAGACCAGATATTTGCTTTGCTGTGAACACCTTGAGCCAGTTCCTGATAGATTCGAGACATGTTCACTTGATTGCTGCAAAGCATATTCTGAGGTACCTGAAGGGTACAGTTGATTATGGGCTCAAGCATGAGGTGAATCAGAAGATTAACCTGGAGGGTTATGTTGATGCAGATTGGGCAGGTAGTGCCATCGATAGGAAGAGCACTTCAGGGTGTTGCTTCAGTATGGGATCAGGTTTGATCTCTTGGTTTAGCAGGAAGCAATTCTGTGTGGCACTGAGTACAACTGAAGCAGAGTATGTCGCAGCTTGTTCAGCTAGTTGTGAGGCCGTATGGTTGAGGAAGCTACTGTTTGATTTATTTGATCTCCAGTTAGATGCTACTTGTATATACTGCGACAACCAGAGTTGTGTGAAGTTGTCGGAGAACTCGGTGTTACATGACAAGTCGAAGCATATCGAGATCAAGTATCACTATATCAGGGATATGGTGCAGAGAGGAGCAGTGAAGCTCCAGTATGTTGCGACGGACAAACAGATAGCTGATGTGTTGACGAAGCCATTGGCCAGAGTGAAGTTTGAATACTTCAGGGAGAAGCTTGGTGTTCTCCAGATCGAAGTTCCCTCCAAGGGGAAGTGATGAGTCCGTGAGCTATTCTGACAAGGTGAGAGGATTAGGTTCCTTCCATGGTCAGATGTAAGAGCTGAGCCATTTTGTCATGGTGAGAGGATTGGTTCTTTCCATGTCAGATATGAGTGGTGAGCTATTCTGATATGACTATAGGATTGGTTCCTACATGATAAGATATAAGGGCTGTTGCCATTCTCTGAATGGAGGTACCTGGTCAGTTACCAGGAATACTCAGTCTGGGATTGAGGGCCATTCTGATATGACTGTGGGATGTAGTCTCACATGATCAGATATAAGTGTAGGGCCATTCTGATGTGATTGAGGGATGTGTTCCCACTTGATCAGATATAAGGGCTGATGCCATTCTCTAGGAGAATGGAGGCACCTGGTCAGTTACTAGGAACCCTCAGTCTGGGACTGAGAGCCATTCTGACATGGTGAGAGGATTAAGTTCCTTCCATGGTCAGATGTAAGGGCTGGGCCATTCTGACATGGTGAGAGGATTAGGTTCCTTCCATGGTCAGATGTGAGGGCTGGGCCATTGTGACATGATGGTGGATGTGTTCCTCTCATGGTCAGATGTGAGTGCTGCGCGTGCCTTTTTGACGAGTTAAGGTCAAATGTAAGTGCTGGGCAGGCCATTCTGACTTAGGGTCAGATACAAGTGCTGAAGAAGACCTACATGGAGGCTAGCCCTACAACCAGCATGAAAAAGGGCTGGCTCTGTAGAACTTCTTGTGACGAGAAGAATCATGAGATAGCACCAGTAATGATGAACCAATGATGATCCAGATCCAGTGATGATGATCCAGATCGAGTGATGATCCAGATCTAGATGAAGATGACTTGAAGATGAAGATGACCTGAAGATGAAGATGACTTGAAGATGACGAGAACTCGATGATGATCCAAATGATACAGAGAAGAAGACTTGTGCCGATAAATTTTGTCGAGAGAATACCTTCCTAGTTAAGAGGGAGTGTTGATGTAATTGTAACTTCGGAATGTATTCACTTGTATATCTTATGTATTGTACCTCGATGTTTATTCCGGGAAGTGTTTGTAATGTAATTGAGTCATGTCATGCCCCGATGTTTCGATCAGGAGTTTCTATAATGTAAACAAGTCATGTCAAGTCATTGTGGGTAACCCTCCTATTGATCAAGGGTTAAAGTCCTCGCAGTTGTGGGGCCTTAGGATTATTAGACTCCTTGAGTGAAGTCGGCCCTAGTGAGTTATTTTCAAGTCGGGAATTAGTATAAATAGAGAGTGAGCCTCTCTATTTATCACACACTCACTTACACTCAGTTGTAGCACATAGCTGAGGGAGAAGAAGTTGCTGGGGCTAGAAAGAAAGAGACTACTGCTGTCGGGAGATCATCTTACTGTTTTGGGGTTTTACTTTTGGTGTTGATTCTATCTCTGAGGAAGTTGTGGGGTTTTCTCCATTTATGGTTTCCCCGAGGAAAAACATTGTATTCATTGTCTCTTGTGTTTGATTGCTGTGCTTGTTATTCTCTCAGTTAAAGATCCTAATATAATGCTAGCTTGAATGATAAAATTCTAACAAGATCAATAAAAATATCTTGAGTAGGCTCTTCAGAGCCCACTCCCCATCTCCCTAGGGAGGATCTGTGTCTTTGTCGTTTTTTGCCATTTCCTTGTTTTTAGTTTAATTTCTTTATGCAGGCTAGTATACTTTGATAGATGTTGCAATTTGTTATGTCATTCACATCTATTTATTAAAGTAATACAACTACTAATCCCACGACTTCTTGAGTTACCCGAAAGGGGAAAGAGATGCGTGGTAGGACTAATTAGAAACATTTACTTATTTCTTTTTTTGTATTGTTCTTCAATTTTCCGCAAATTTACACCCCTTGCTCTCTCGACTAGGGCTTCAGCCTGAAAGAGATTCTTGGGGATTTAATAAACAACCAAAGACACTATAATCTTAAAATTCTTAAAATCAACGAGACTTCGTTGTGTATGCTCTGCACCGCAGCGGTTCGACTGAATAGTTGGCTGCATCAAAAGCAATGTGGGTGACTAGTTTAATTAGTTTTCACATCTCAATTAACCTCCTTGTTACCCCTCCAAATGCATGTGCATTTTGAAACGCCTAAAACAATATTTACAGGAGTTGTTGCAGGCTCAAAGTCATGAAGAGGAAAAATGCCCCGAACTGTAGAATGTGAATTAACTGAAGATTTAGTGGATGCATGCATACCCGGTGGTGTGGTTACAGTTTGTGGGATAGTAAACATAATCAACACTGATATGGACATTGGAGGAGTGATGACTCAAAATTACAATCTAGTGTTTGACAAACTATGGGAGTGCGAAAGCAACTTCTAGAAGCTGAAAGGTAAAGATGATGACTATGGGAGAAATATAATATCTGCATTGAGTGATGCACTTGGAAAGATAAGATCAAGAATTTATCATAAAGAAGCATTGCCTCCTGGAGTTAGTAAAAGTGACATCGACAGTGTCTTGGTGCAGTTGGCATTGATGGAATCACGAATCTTTGTGGTACATATGAATCATGATGCAGGTCTAAGTCTTTTCTCTAAAGCACGGTACCTTGGAATGTTGAACAGTGGCTATGTTTGGATAAGCCACAGATTGGCTGTCTTCTGCTTTGGATTCTACCATACTTGATTATGATACCATGAACTCACTTCGGGGAGTCATCAGTTTACATCGGCATAAATTCCTCTTGTCGAGCTCCGAGACAGAACTTGTGTGGAATCAATTGCAAAAGCTTCTTACAGACAATCAAGTTGAGGTTAGAGAGCAAGCAGGCTCTGTGCTTTCGTGCTTTCGGGTTGAATGAGAGGAAGTGATGATAAATTGGTCAAACCTTTTCATGAGAATTCATTCAAAGAAGCAATTTTGCAACAAAAGAGAAGGAGTTGGTAGAGACAATGGCTGTTTTCACACATCAACAAAACTGCATTGAGGAACTTAATCAACAGCTTGATGCAGCAACACAGTCCCAGAAGGATGCAAAAGACGGAAATCACAGAATTTGAGAAGCAATTGTGTAAAAGAAATCGTAATTTATTGATTGATAGCTTCTTTGTTTTTCTGTTGATTGATAGAGAGCCTCCATCAAAGCGGTGACTTGCAAACAATATCAAGCATCTGTTACTAACATGAGGACTGAAACCATGTTTCTGCCAGCAGTGCCTCGCCGTCATCTGCTATCTTTGATACGTGGTATAAAATCCAAGTTTTCTTTTAGCACTAAATTACAGGGGATTGCCGTCGTGAAAAAAGGTCGAGGGGGCATCATCTCAAACGTGGCAGGGTTAGAGCTATCCACTATTCAAGCGAGCAGTCAGTTAAACATCGGCATCCAATTATATTACTTTGCCTTCGTTTTCTCTTCTCTTAATCGATGGTGTCATTGTCCACGATTATTGGCTACCAAATCAAGTGGAAATTTCCATCAGTTGTTCTCTAGATGTGTGGGGTTTTAGAGCACACCTAGTTTGAAAGCGACAGATTATCACGTTTCTGAGCGACTTGGTTTTTTCCGGTTGATTGCCACTTGGATAGATTCAAGGGCACGTGGAGCTTCGAAGCTTTGGATCAACCGATGGATTGTCCACCCTCCATTTTCTCTGAAAAAACATGATTCATGGTGATTTAGAGTTCGTTTCCTCCACAGCTAAGTCGCGAAATTGTAGTTTCCCATTCTTTTTTCTAACTGCCGCCGAGAGTATCTGTTTCTGCTCGGCAACTGAAGTTGGGTGATTTCGTTGTTATGAGCTGTGAAATCAGTGTCTGGTTCTGATTCACGTGGCAGAAAATGGCTAGTCATAGTGAAGCTCCACTTCGTGTTCATGCCAAGGGATAGATTCAAGGGCACGTGGAGCTTCGAAGCTTTGGATCAACCGGTGGATTGTCCACCCTCCATTTTCTCTGAAAGAGCATGATTCACGGTGATTTAGAGTTCGTTTCCTCCACAGCCAAGTCGCGAAATTGGAGTTTCCCATTCTTTTTTCTAATTGCCGCCGAGAGTATCTGTTTCTGCTCGGCAACTGAAGTTGGGTGATTTCGTTGTTATGAGCTGTGAAATTAGTGTCTGGTTCTGATTCACGTGGCAGAAAATGGCTAGTCATAGTGAAGCTCCACTTCGTGTTCACGCCAGCCACTGGTAAAGCCTCTAAACTCACGATTTGGCGAGCAACTTGGGGTTTAGCCGGCGCACTAAACCCGATTGACAGGATTGACAGCCAATTGCAGTTGTTGAGAAATCCAATCCGTCTACTGACTGTTGGTTACGGGGTGAGTGTTCCACGTTTTAGTTTTCAGCCACTTCAGGTATCGTGGCAGATCTACAACGAGCAGCCAAGGAGTTAAACTTTGATAAAGTGAACTTTAATAAAATCTTTGGTATATGTGTGGGGTCCTTTTTGTTAGTCAAAGGGACAATCCACTTTTATTTTGTAATAGTCTTCTTAGAGAAAAGTGGATCTGATTCCACTTTTTCTTTTATTATTGTATTTACCTTTATTTTTGAGAATGACTTTTTGAGCCTATAAAAAGGCCAGCCTTCTCCATTGTAAGACGAAATTTTTGGTTGGGAGGATTTTTCCCCAGAGTTAAATAAAGTGAAAATCATGTTGGGGCTCTTTGGAATATCTTGGGCATCTCTGTCATAGTTCTTCATCGTTTTTTCATAAGTTGTAGACTAGACTTAGCATAGAGGGCTAACAATCTAGCACATTGGGCAAGCATTTGTAGCTGCCAAGTTGCTTGTCGCCGTTATGTTCTTAGAGGTTTGGGAGTAATGGAAAGTAGTCAGTTATGCTTCCATTCTCCTGGCCTCTGATTATGGAACGGACCAGCTTAGTCTCCCTTCTGTGAAACGCAAGGCCTCCTCGAGTCCCCTTTTGACTCCATTCACCCTTCAGACATTGACATTGGTCTTCCCTCGAGGATTGATCCTCCCTTCCGTCCCATCAAATCCGAATCATTTTCCTTTTTGCTACCCGTGTTTCTCTAAGGCAGCCTCTTCAGATCACCTTGCCCTCAATCGCACCTGCCTTAGCAATCCTAACTTAGGGAAACCCCCCTAGAGCTGGAGAAGAGCTAGCCTGAAGCGAGGAGAGCGGGGTGTGGTGACATTGGCCGCAGTTTGGGCTTCAGCACTCGCGTGCCAGTTTTGGGCGACAATACTCCCCAGGCAAAAATCCAACTCCTCGATTTGATTCGTTGTGGTGGAAAATTCACAGAGGAAGCGAGAACAACTGGGTAGTGACCTCGAGACACCGTCAGGCTACACTCTTGTTGGTGTAGTGTTGGACACGTCTCAGAGACTTCGACCCAACGCACATATTCCTCGTGTGGAGCCGCATCGGATAAGAGTTTTGGACATACTCTGCGTACTTTCGAGTATATTTAAAGTTCCCTTCCCCGTAATTTAATTCACGCATCTTCCACAATAATTTAAAACTTACCAAGAGATAATTGCAAAACATCTAATTCAACATTCTCAACACATACAATCTTGTGACTCCATTTTAATTCAACACTGGTCTTTATTGTTTCTATCTGTATAATTTTTGAGTTGAATGATTCATTTAAAACTCTTGTGCTATTTATGCTGTTGTAATCGGTTCATCTTACAAATCTCTTGTTCTATTATTACAATCTTGTGACTCCATTTTAATTCAACACTGGTCTTTATTGTTTCTATCTGTATAATTTTTGAGTTGAATGATTCATTTAAAACTCTTGTGCTATTTATGCTGTTGTAATCAGTTCATCTTACAAATCTCTTGTTCTATTATTTTTGTTTAACAACTACAAAACTCACTCATCTAAACCATCACCATTAAAGCCTAATCAGCCTTAGAAACTCTTAGGTTCTACCCCCCATGGCTTCGTTAGGAGTTGGCCTAAACAGAGGAGTCAAGAACAAGGTGACAACCTTGACTCGAGACTTGTCCCCAGGGACACATCGAGTGGGTTGAAGATTTCTGCCATGTTCTTGCCCCAGGTGTGTGAAAGGCGGCAAGAAGCGGCAACAGACCCTTGCGCCCTTACTGGAATAATAACCCTTGCGCCCTTACTAGAATAATCACCTTTGCGTCTCTGATAAGGTGATGCTCCAATAATTATGAGATATCTGTGAATTGCTATGATAGACTTGGATGATCTATCCTTGAAAGTAACTAGGGCAGATAGATTTCGCATCGAAATACACTTAATAGCTGAAGATTGTGCCCTCAACCCCAACTTGGCTCTCAGAGCTCTTGAACTTGTTTTTCAAAAGTGAATAATAACATATGCCTCCATAATGATTCGATTTGACTTCTTTTATTGAGCTGAGGTTGCATGCTCTTCCTTTTGCATGCCTATGACCTAATTGTCGCATGTCGCATGCAACATGCACTTCCTTGCATTCATGGAACTTAAGTGACGCATGTCACATGCAATTTGATATATGGCCTGCATGTTTTGCATGTCAGCTTTTACTTGCTTCGGTGGGCCTCTTTTGTCTACTAATGACTGAATAGCACTGTATTAGTGTATCCTTTAGTTCCACATATCATTAGTCCTCAATCAATTCCCTATTTATCAGTACCTGCTTGAACCTATGGGAATTAAATAGGTTAACGGGTGTTTCTTGATGCTTAATTTGAAGAGGACATTACATAGAAGTAGATGTAGAGATCCGCTATATTCTTCAAAATAATAGAGGGCCATTGATTGTTTGCAGAAAAAACTCCACAAGCTTCATTATTGGATCAAACCCAAGTGCCCAAAACAACTCAAGAATGCAACCATAACATGCAACACAAATAGAAAGCGTATATAGTCTCAATAGCAAGAGATGTTTTGGCATGTTGACACATCTTATGGTGACTAGTGTGGAAGGTCGAAGAACACGCTCGAGGAGAGGTTGAGTTGCAAATAGATCTGCTCAAATCACCTCGAGCTCAAATCAACGGTTAGACATCACTGTTTTGCAATAGAATATATGTGCAATTTTTGCAATAAACAATAGTTTTGTGTTGTGATCACTCGACACCTTTGATCACACTTAAACGTTACACTGAGAAGAGAACTTTGCTCATAGGCTGGAAGGTTGATCTCCATCATCTTTAATGTGTGCAGTAGAGGGATCCTGAGATCCCATATGGGAAAAGGGCTGAGAACAAGGGCAAGTATTGAAATCGCCATCCCAGCTGTGGGCACCTTTTGTGTTGATTCCAGATGTTGGAGCCAACATTGAGCAAATAGGGCATGAGGAAACACCAGAGAAAAGCCCCACAAATCTGCAGATCTTGGCTTATGAGATGCTAACAAGAACTATCTACTAAGGACATCAAGGCCATATAAATAACACCATTGAGCCCAAAAAACAAAGCATATATTGAGACATCATAACAGCAGAGCAATGGGCAAATATACCAATGCAGATTGCCATTAAAAAATTACTATTGAGCCATAATCTATGTTGCACGAGCCTCGATCTAGGAGAAAGGACACAAGCTACAACCTCACCATGAAATAGTGCTGACAAGGGCCATGAGCTTCAACAGTGTGACGTTGACTGTGTTAAAGCAGGTTGCATGGTGGTGTCAATCTGCATTAAAAAACTATTGTGCAGATGGGCCTAGATTTGAGTTGCACATTGAAATCTCTTCATGAATCATAATTTAGTCCTCAAAGTCTGGCATCCACATGTTAGTTTTTCATCACATTAAGCTAGCATTATGATCTTAGGATCTTTTCACTGAGAGAATAACAAGCACAGCAATAAAACATAAGCACATCACAAGAGACAAGAGACACAAAGAGTTTTCCTCGGGGAAACCATAAAGGAGAAAACTCCGCAACTTCCTTAGAGATAGAATCGGCACCAAAATAGTAAGAGATCTCCCAAAACAGCAGTAGTCTTCTTCTTCTGTCTAGTCCTAGTATTTCCTTCTTCACTAGTGCGCCACACTTGAGAGAGTGAATGATGTGATGTACAAGTGATAAATAGAGAGACTCTCACTCTCTATTTATATTCTTCCGTTCACTTGAAGTGCACTTAATCATGTCGGCCCAACTAACAATTACTTACTCGAGCCTACACCTTAATTAGTGTATAATAACTCAAGTGCCCCGAAGCTGTGGGGACTTACCTAATGACTTGATAAGACTTGTTTACATTATTAATCCTCCCGATCGGAACATCGGGGCAAGACAACATGACTCAAATACATAATAGAAACATCCCGGAATAAACATCGGGTTACAATATACAAGATACATAGAAGAATACATTCCGAAGTTACATATACATCAACACCACACTGCGAAGCTTTTAATTTGCATTCTTGGAGTACAACTGGTACTGCAGGAGGTTTGAACAAGCACAACTAGATGTGCAAAGACTGGCTAATGGATTCTGGAAAACTGAAGCCACGGACGTGCAGAAAAAATGGCCGTTCTACTCCATGCTATATAGATCATATTAGCCACAAATTGGAAAACAGAAAGGAGACCTCGATCTGAGAAACATGATTGGAGGTTACTAGTTCTGAGCAAGAAATCCACGCTCTGTAATTGTTCCAAAATGTGCATTAATAAAGTGCTTCAGATCCGAGGTAAATGAAATCCAATCCAGTAACTAAAGTTGGGGGCCAAAGCTTTGGCAACGGAGAAGACAGATCAATATGCTCACTTAAAACAGCAGGGCAGGAAATGTCCGCTCTGATAACATGTAGAAACTTGGGTTTAACCTTGATTGCTGGATCGTAAATAAGCCTTGACATATATGAAACATACAATAGATCTGAACCTATATACTGTGCTGGTACATTACAAAGGAAGCTAGGTCTATTTATAACAAACTTGGAGAGGCCTGGCTCATAATTTGATGTTATGCGAACTGGATAAACAGGGTGTACGGTGTACCAATTGGCGAATAACTAAACTAGACTAGCAGATAAGTATTAATCTATGTAAGCTTAACAGCTGTACATACACTAACATTAAGTGCTCATGAAAATTAATATTGTAGTATGTGAGAGGAATTGAGAGGAACCAGATTGATTGTGCCATGTGTTGTCCGCCGAATGTACATCGTCAGCAAAAATCTTTTGGACTGTTGTTTCCCAAGCGGGAAAGGTGTGGCCTTGGGGGCAAGCAAAGAGCCAGGTGCTGTCACCTGATCCCAGCTCCTCCGTTTAGGTTAACTCCTAACGAAGGCAAGGGGGGTGGTCCATATTAGAAGAAAATCTATGGTTTTTAGTCTACAAAAGAAAAGACTAAATCTATGAGTTAATATGAAATGGATAACATAACACAACAGACTATTGCAAGAAAGAGATCACATCAACAACATATGACAATGTAAGCACCATTCACGATATTTTGCAATAATTGATTTAAGCATTGAAAGTAAAACAAACCAGTGTCGATGAATATGGAGTGCTTGTAATAGTGGAGTGTTGTTGTGTCGTGTAAGTATTGCAGTTGTCTCGTTGGTCAGTTTCAAAATTATTAATGAGTAATTAAGGGCATGGGTTAATTGTGGGTTGGCCCAACAAGTCAAGTCCCTTCGAACTGAGTGCTAAAGCGGTAATACCAAGTGTCCAACGGGGCGAGGATGAACCTGCTTGGAGTAGCCCCTTGAATTTGTAGTAGTCACCCTTTGCAACCTCTCGAGTTCTCAAGAAAATGACTTATGTGGATTTTCCTATTAAATCTAGTAACTCGTATCCCTTTCTGATACAACCAATTGATCAGACAAGCTGCAACGGTGTACAGCATACGGGGAAGGAGTCATGGTTTATTTTAGTAGAGACGTAACAATGAGTTGTTTAGATGACGACCGAAGAGTCTCTTTCACCTTTTGGGTACTCGGGAAAGCAACAGTCAAATTGATTTAAAAAATTAAGAACAAATAAATAAAAGAAATATTTTCTAATTAATCCTACCACGAATCTCTTTCACCCTTTCGGGGTACTCAAGAGAGCGTGGGGTGAGTATTTCTTTTACTTCTTTGATCAATTAAACAACTAAATCAGAAATAAAGATAAAACCAATTAAAACTGAAAAATCATAAAAAAAAAGACATCGACACAAAGCCCCCCAGGGGGGATGGGCTCTGAAGAGCCTACTCAAAGTCTTTTATTACGGTATTTACAAAGCTCATGAGAGGTGGATGCCTTTGGTCCTTATAGATCTGGATCCAAAGGTTTACAGGTTTTGAAAAATGAAGAGGAAGAAGAAAGTTGTTCCGAGAGGCCTTGGATGGCCTAGATCTTTAATTTTTTGGCAGCACTTCCCCTTGTCTTTGCATGAAAAATGTAAAACCAGCCACCTAAAATGCACCACATGTGCCAAATCAGTCGTTAAAAGCATAAAATATTAATTACTTAAATGATAAACAATAAGACTAAGTACCTAATCAATCTAGATCTACTCAGAACAAAGCTTTAAGATTAGGATCTAGCAATGTACTTAAATAAATCAGCCTTTGAATAATCTTAAAAAAAAAGAAACTAATTTATTTAAGCATTTATAAAGTAACCAGAACCAAAGAGGAAATTTTGAGTTTGAAAGATGGGGAAATTCAAGCCCTTGCTTGGTACTTTTTGTTGATGTCCTCGGTGTCCCTGCAACAAATTGCATTAATCTTGTAAATGTACCAAAGGGAAGAGAAGAGATAACTGAGTTCCAATCCCCCTTCGAATCTGTGACCTGCAAAACTATGAGACAATACTTGCACAACAATATTAGTTCTAGTGTGTATGAAAACAAGAAATCAAAAGAACCTCAATACAATTGAGTATATTTGGTTACTTTCCTACCTCTTGAAAGCAAAGCACAAGTAAACAAATTAACAACCGTAAATGTTTACCCTACGTGTTTTAGAATAACC
This sequence comes from Pseudotsuga menziesii, assembly GCA_001517045.1. NCBI lineage: Eukaryota > Viridiplantae > Streptophyta > Pinopsida > Pinales > Pinaceae > Pseudotsuga > Pseudotsuga menziesii. The sequence goes on from LPNX010558058.1 coordinate 144,499, forward strand.
TTCTAAGCTAGATCCATCAATAATATTAGCAAATGCCAAATAAAATCAAACTTCTACAATGTCCCCTCATAGCACAAGCATTCATTCAATTGTACACGGTAGACCTCCAAAGTCTTCAACTTTATTCCTTAAAATCTCAGCAGCATTACAATAGGCAGAGGTCCCTTCCATCCTTCCAGAATGATGAAGAAGAGCCTTTATTTATACAAAAACCAAGCCCTAGGGGAAGAACCAACCAACTGAAGATCAACTCGGAGTTATCTGGGTTAAACTGACGTAACTGGACCAATCAGAAGAATCGATGGGGTGATTATTAGTCTAACTGAAGGGTTGGTATGGAGGAGGTGCCACTTCATTCCACCAACAAAGCCACCTCAACAAATCACAAGTTCTCCAATGCACTAACCAAATTCCACACGTGAACCTTTTCCTCATGCGAGCCGTACGACAATGGAATGGAGAAATAATTAAATGAAGGTTTGTAAATAGTTTGAAATAACCAAAGCTTCGTGATCGTTATGCCACACTCCACGTGATATGTTAAAACATGGTTTTAAAATAAAACACATGGGGTCCACCCTCCACACCAATCGCATGCATGCAATGCTAGCGTGAGTCCATGTTGACATCACCATCCTTATTTGAAATAAATCGTATCATTTGGAAAGATACGATACACCATATATTTTTTTATGTGTAGGGGGTCCATGCTTGCTAGAATCGCACCCTCCACACTTGCTAGCGTGAGGCTTCATCTCCTCACGTCACTTTCTCTTTGAATTAATTCGTAATTTCATCCTTATTAAAGTTTATAAGCCAACACAACTTAAAAAGGATCGCATGACTAAAGGTGACATCATGTCATGTCACCTCACATTTCTTTTATTATTTTTTGACTTTTCAACAATTTGACTTTTGTGCATTTTGTCCAAATTTAGCATTTAAATGCTATTTTGATGCTCTGTTAGCCAAATGATGCCTTTTGGGATGTTTTAGCTGGTCGAAGCATAGTGAAAGTGCCCCTGAGGTAAACATGCTGCTCTGGGCTTGAAAATGAGCCCAACCATGCCGAAAACGGACTCCGGATCACACTTTTTTTACACTTTGAATTTTTCCATTTAAACCATTAAAAAATGGCTTAAAAATGGAAAAAAAATATTTTTGCTTGGAATCAAACGAAACTCTAGGGGGACCTAGTACATGTCTATATGACAGAATTCGAATGCCTAGCATGTTGAAAAACATTGACACGAAGGCTCTAATAACCTCCTAAGGCCGAAACACCAAGATGACTACCCCAGCTTTGGAGGTGTGAATGAAAAACGCAGAAATTATTAGTCGTTTGTTCAACAACCAATAATAACCAAGGGAAAAAACACTCTAGGCTAGTTGGCTTGATGCTTAAGTCCGGGAAGTCGAGCCTTCTATAACAATTTAAATGCTAGGACATTTTTTACAATTTCCCTAAGTGGGTATGAACATGTGTTACAAAAATTTTCGAACAGACTCCCAGAAAAAGGCTGGCAGACTTCTGAACTCTGATCATGAACAAGTGTACTTGTTCAATACTTTGGCGGCTCACCGAAAATCCACGAAGTGCAAAACTAGTGGATAACACCATGCTTTGCTATAACATCAAAGAAATTGAGGCATAATTAGTGAAAATTGTTATGGCATCAATAGATGTTGTGTGCCACAACTAGGATTCAAAAAATAACTATTGACCACACTGCTATTCTGTTAAATTGTAAATGATGGCATTTTTGCATAAAGCAGATTCTTGCAAATGTTGAACTCTGAATTCAGGAGTTAGCCATGAACAAGAGAGAAAGTAAAGAGATGAGAACCTGTAGCCAACCCTTGAATTCCAGTAAATTAGTGGATAAAACTTTCAACTTTGGATTGAATGAGGATGCTCAAGAAGTGTAATATACCAAATTGTTGTATAAGGTTTGCAATGATGGTTGACCTTTTATTCAAGTGTTTGCTGGCTTATTTGGCCAATAGTCAGTTTGCATGGAAAATAATAAAGTTGCATGCTTTTGCATGTCCATGAGAAACAACGTAATTCAGATCTACAATGTAAACATGATTAAAATCAAAGCATGAACATACCAATGAGATATATGGAAGTAGGACAATCTTATGAAGCAGACATGCAGAACATGCATCCACTCCAGGTCACCAGGGTTGTAGTCTCCCCTTGGACCAATTCACCCATGCAAAGCTCACACCCTCCTCTTATGTAAGATCAATGGAAATAGCTCCTAAAATGCTGGAATGGGTCCCAAGAAGCAGCAATAGGATCAATAACAATTCGCCCAATGAGAGAGGTTTAATATAGTCGCAGACTGCTCAGATCAATACGCTTCAAATGATATAAATTGAAGGAATGCGCCATTTGTGCTGGAGTAAGGAGAATACGCCCTTTGCCAAAAAATAGTGCATTATATCTTCTGTGAATTGGATCTTCAAGGCGCTAGTGCAATGCAAATAGATAATGCTTCTGGGAATCTCCAATCATACGCCCCTGACTGAATCCAGCTAATACGTCCTCTGATGATCTAGTCAGTGCCCCCCTCCTGATGTGTAGAATGATGCACCCTTACAAATACTTCAGCTGCATGGATGCCCTCGAATCCTTGCTGTTGTCGCCTGAAATTGGCACGCGAGTGCTGAAGCCCAAAATGTGGGCGCGTCGGCCCAGTGACAACTCTCTCTCGAGAGGCCAATGTCACCACACCCCTCTCTCCTTGCTTCAGGCTGGCTCTTCTTCAGCTCTAGGGGGGTTTCCCTAAGTTAGGATTGCTAACGCAGGTGTAGCTGAGGGAAAGGTGATCTGAAGAGGCTGCCTTAGAGAAACATGGGTAACAAAAATGAAGAGGATTGTGCTTGATGGACAGGAAGGGAAGGGAGGATCAGTCCTCGAGGGAAGACCAGTGCCTGTACCAGAAGGGAGGATGGAGTCAAAAGGGGACTCAGGGAGGCCTTGCGGTTCACAAAAGCGAGACTAAGCTGGTACGTTCCATAATCGAAGGAAAGGAGAATGGAAGTATAACTGACTACTATCCATTACTCCTAAGACCTTCAAAAACATAACGTCGACAATCAAGTTGACAACTGCAAATGATTGGCCAATTGGCTAGATTATAGCCTTCTATGCTAAGTCTAGTCTATAACTTATGAAAAACAGAAAAACCATGACAGAGATGCCCAATATATGTCTGAAAAAACCCAACTTGACTTTTTCTTTATTCAACTCTGGGGAAAAATCCTCCCAGCCAATTTTTCCATCCTCATTTTTTTTATTTTTTATTTTTTATTTTATTTATATATATATATATATATATATATTTTTTTTTTTTTTTTTTTAAATTTATTTATTTATTTTTGAAAAAGGTAGTAGGATGACTCAATTCACATCCTTATAGAAAATGTATAAGCAAAACGAAACTGACAATGCAAATGCTCATGCAGGAGCTTATTTTTCTTCCTACCTACACTAACTTAACATGAATCTAGCACAGGTCAGGTGTATGCATACAAGTAATGGACCCGTCTCAGCTCCTTGTCAACAATAGAATATCTCCCCTTGTGTTTGATCATTAACCAAAACAAGGTCTCATTAAATATATTGTAGATATGAACTGGAAATGCCATCAAAGTATGGCTGTCATAAAAACGCTCATGCTGCAAACATAAGATATCTTTCAAGTTTTTTACTATACGACACGTCAGGATGCATGCTTCATCAATATAACACTGAAGAGGGCTTAGATAGGAAATGGGCAGCCCTTCATCAAACTGGATTTTGTCATCCATAAGACTTTCATTAGACAGTTCTGCAACACAAGTTTCATTAGTTTCAATATATACTTGAGGCAACTTCTCATCTTCTAATACAGCCGTATTCAAGATATCTTCAACCAAAGGCCTTTGTAGTGCTTTCAATGGTCTGTTCTTTAGGCTTAGGATGGACCCTAGGGATGAGAGCATCATATTCTTTAGCAAGCTGCTCAATCTCATCTACTGTTCCATTGTGCCAGCGGAGGAGAAACCTCTCGGAAAACATTGCCACTGAATCTATGGATTCAACCAAAAGGCCATAGAACCAGATCATTGCATCTCTTTCCAAAGTTATAGCAAAAACGATCATAATATCATCCTCATGATGAACATTAAAATCAGCCATCAGTTTGCAGAGAGAGGCAATATGATGGGTGGCTGAAACACCGTCATTTCCATAGAACTCTTGAAGAATGTCATGCACCTTCCCACAGTCATAGCACTGATTAGGAAATCCGTGGAATTTTTAGAAATCTAGCGGGCTGTAAGCTTCGCACCAAATATCCCATGGCTTTTCCGTATCATCATCCATAAATCAAATAATGAGGTACTAAATTTGAAAAATGTGTTTAATCATACCTCATACCAAACTGTGGAGTCGCCAAGGTGAGCTTGAAAGCCTTCCGATGAGTGTGCTCACCTCTACACCCAATAGGATCTTCAAATCTGCAAAAGGACAAGGGCTCTGTCCCTTCATGGAGTCGCCATGTGAGAAGAAGAATTTGCAATGTAATCTCCCACAAATGTCAATGAAGCATAGTTTTCAAATTTCGGGAACTGGACTTCGTCCTTGGCAACGACACCAAAATGTTGTCGCCCGAAACTGGCACGCGAGTGCTGAAGCCCAAAATGCGGGTGCGTCGGCCCGGTGACAAGTCTCTCTCGAGAGGCCAATGTCACCACACCCCTCTCTCCTCGCTTCAGGCTGGCTCTTCTCTAGCTCTAGGGGGGTTTCCCTAAGTTAGGATCGCTAAGGAAGGTGCAGTTAAGGGCAAGGTGATTTGAAGAGGCTGCCTTAGAGAAACGTTTGTGGCAAAAAAGGAAAATGATTGTGTTTGATGGACAGGAAGGGAAGGGAGGATCAGTCCTACAGGAAGGGAAGGGAGGATCAGTCCTCGAGGGAAGGCCAGTGTCAGTACTAGAAGGGAGGATGGAGTCAAAAGGGGACTTAGGGAGGCCTTGCGGTTCACAGCAGCGAGACTAAGCTGGTGCGTTCCATAATTGAAGGCAACGAGAATGGAAGTATAACTGATTACTGTCCATTACTCCTAAGACCTTCAAAGACATAGCGCCGACAATCAAGTTGACAACAACAAATGATTGCCCAATGGGCTAGATTATAGCCTTCTATGCTAGGCTTGGTCTATAACTTATAAAGAAAACACATAACCACGGCAGAGATGCCCAAAATATCCAAAAACCCAACAGGACCTTTCTTTATTCAACTTTGAATCCAAGGCCAGGTTACCTTATTGATCAAGTAAAAGTAAAAATATATGTTGCACAATAACCAATAGCAGTAGTTTCAGCACCTTTGTTCATGCGAGAAAGGCACTATATTTTGGCTGGCTATCAAACTCAAATTAGCACAAAAACAGTACAAGGGCGATAGCCATGCCCTTAATGGATGGGAAGTGCACCGCTCGGATATGTCACAGTTGTAACCCCTCTAAACGCCACGAGGAAGGACCTTCGCGCATGTGGTAAACCATCAGTGACAAATAAAATCTCCCCCACTTCCTTGTTGGATTAGGAGTATGCTACTAAGACTTATTGATTGATATGGTCATTTGACACTCGTCCAAAGAAATTGAAATCCTCCCAGACCAATTTCCCATCCTTTACAAAAGAGAAGGCAAGTCCTTTTTATAGACCCAAAAAGAGGCATTCTCACTTTTTCTAAAGATAAAATAATAATAAATATAAAAGGGTAAAAATTAATCCCCTTTTCTCTCCACCTATATCTAAGGGGACCATTACTTTATTAAATGCAACTCCTAAACTATCCACAAGACATTATTAAAAAAAAGTAGAATCCCACAAACAGATTTCCATGCTCGGCCGTTGATGAGGAACAGGTGACACATGCTCAGAAAGTGGAAAGCTTGCCCCTCCAAAATTTCAACGTGGCCACAAACTGCTCCAAGAACTCAAGAAGCGTGGAGTTGATTCAACTCGGCTGCTGAAACACGCTAGTCTCCACGTGAAGGAAAAAATGCCGATGCTAATGTCCATGGTCGTGATTCTCGGGCTAATCTTGATTAAGGCGTGAATGTGCAGGTGAGCTGAACGCTGAACTGAAACGAAGCTGAACCCGGAGATTGGCATGCTCTGATTAGCTCTGTCAATCAACAAAAAACATGGAAATTTTGAATGACTCAGCTGCCAAATGATGGGCAGATTACAAACGACCACTATCTGCGGATGACTGAAATCAATCAGTATATCGGAGCCCGAATCTTTTAAAGCGGTCGCTGCCATTTCAACCCATTCTGTCGGATGATAGATTGCCGATTTAATAGCTGTTTACCATTATCATAGTCTTGATGGATTAGAATTTTCCCAATTTTGATTCCCTTACAACATGCACGCAATGCATTCTCCATGCTTTCCCCACTTCGGATAATTGACACTCCACACAACTTTTGCAAAAATCAACTCCAGTGTAGGCAGATCCTGTAGGAGTGATGACTTGTTTTTCAGTGAATGGTAGATGGCCAAGGCCATTCTCAAGAACCAGTCGAATAATACGATCTAAATAAAAGACAAAATCATGTTTTGTGGTTTCATGATCTCGTATGAGTGTATGCATCCTGTTGTCTGCCGATTGCTCACCAGCAGTAGAAATTTTCCGAAAGTTGTCTCCTCACTTGAGAAAGTGGGAGAGGTGTGACCTTGGGGGCAAGCACAGAGCCAGGTACTGTCACCTACTCCTAGCTCCTTTGTTTAGGCTAACTCCTAACGAAGCCAAGGGGGGTGGTCCCTAACAAAGAGTTTCTAAGGCTCAATGTGTTTAAGTAAGTTTTATGAAAGTGATGCGGATGGGTGTTGTTTAGGAGTTTGTTATGATGAATGAAGATTACAATTTTATCAACTGAAAAATAAATATAAGACAAAAAACAATCCATGTTGCTATCACCAAATTAAAAGATGAACAATATAACGAGAGCTCGTGAAATAAACTAGCATTCACAGATAAAGATCTTGTTTGAGAAAAACCAAAGGACAAATGGCCCAGATTAAATAATGATGCATGAAAAAACAAACCAGTGCCTTATGGAGTCAAACGTCTGAGATGCTTGAAAATACTGAAAGTACAAGTCTCATAATAGTGCTAGTGAAAGTGTTTTGCGATTGCTCTTGGTTTATTTTAAAGTATTTTAATGGTCTTGCTTATTAAGGCTTATCAAAGGTATCAAAAGACCAACCGGGAAAACGTTCCAAGTTATTCCGTTCGAGACATGTCGGCCCGTCGAGTATCCCAGGCTAGTATCCGGTGGATTGACCAGCTAACCGGGACTCTAAGACAATGGGGAGTTCCGGCGCCCTTACTGAGAATGACTTTGAATACTTTAAACAATGCCGGTGCATTGGTTATGGGGAAAATTTTTATTATGTTATTGCTTAAGGGATTATCAAATTCGCTCACCGTTCTGAGTATGAGCCCAACTATGAAAGTCGACAAGGCATACTAGGCGAGGAATAGCAATGAAGTAAATTAATTAAGGGGAAGATGTGAGTTGCAAGTTTTATTAGAAAACAATTAGACCCTCCGACAGAGATCGCTCTTGACTTTGTCTTATGACAAAAGTTCAAGAGTCTTAGCTACTCTATATGCCTAAATGCAAGGATGATGCAAATTAGTATGCTCTCCGACAGAGAGTGCTTTTGACTTGGATTTCGGCAAGTTCAAGAGACTTAGAATTAAGTTAACAAATTAAAAAACAAAATATGCATGAAATAAATGATAACCACAAACCTTCTGACAGAGAGCACTCTTGATCCACCTGACGGTGAGATTCAAGAGATTTTAATTCTTTTTTATTTTTTTGCAATAAAGTTAATAACCACAAACTCTCCGACAGAGAGCACTCTTGATCCACCTAACGGTGAGATTCAAGAGATTTTAGTTCTTTTTTACTTTTGCAATTTATATCAAATGAAAGAAAATTCTATGATAAAGCTAAACAAAAGAAACAAGAAACTTTTTCTTTTTGACTTTTATGAAAGCAAAAACAAACTTTTCAGAAATTGAAACTAACCTTTCCTAATCTATTCTAAGCAATTATTCTACAAGCCAAAAAACAAAGAAATTGCAAACATGAAAAGTGGACGATACAGGATTCCCCCAAATGGGGGAAGAGGGGTGTGGGAGCCTTAATCCCACTTGCTCTTTATTAACTTTTTTACAATGTTTTTGATGTTTTTGCCTCTTCTTGAATGAGCAAGGTGAGAAAGGGAAAGAGAGAGAGGGAGGTGTTTTTGTCTTTTTTGCTCTTTGTTTGTTCCTTTGCTTGCTTATGGCCTTTGGGCTCTTTTTGATTTCCCTGAAAACAAGAGCTTTGAACACTAACTTGTTATATATTAGTCCAAAAATGAAACAAAACAGATCTATAAACTAACTTTAAAAGAAAGTAAATTTCTACAATGAAAACGGAGGAGAAAAAAAGCAAAAAGAGGGCTGAAACAAAGGCAAAAGAGGGCTGCAAACAAGGGTGAAGAAGGCTGCAAACAAAGGCCAAACGAGGGCTGCGAACAAGGGTGAAGAAGGCTGCAAACTAAAGTGAAACAGGGCTGCAAAAGAGGTGAAGAAAGAGGCTGCGAAAAGAGAGAAAGAAGGCTACAAAGTAGCAAAGAGGACAGCCAACAAGGGCATACGGTTTGGTGAAAAATATGTAACTTAAGATCCAAATCTTGCCTAACCAAAAAAATCAGACTTTTTACTTCAAAAGATGAATAAAAGTAGGGAGAAACCGGTTAAACCTGTGGATCTTTAAAAGACACTTGGATCTCATATAGCAAGTAATCATTGGAAATTTGCACTTGACTCCAAGAGAGGAAGATGCAGCTGAGCTCAAACTTCTGCTTGGTAGGATGAAATGATTTGCAAAACAACTCATAGACTTTCCAAACAAAGGATTAGATCATGTATTGTTCACAAATTGAAATAAAAAAGTAGCATGAAATATAATTGAATAAAACAATGCTTTTTTTTCGATTTCTAAAAGTAAATCAATAAACAGATAACTTGAAAACTACAAATACCTGTTCTTATGTGTTTGAAAAAGTCTTCTAAAGCATAGATTCATAATCTCAAATTGACAAGAAAGAGAAAATTAAAATAACATCACCTCATCCATCAAGTACAATCATCCACAATGTCACACCACATGAGCCTCCAAAGCCTTCATTTTTTATTCCAATGGTTGCATGAAATCAACAAGCATTTACAAAGTTTCACCAGAGTTTCTCTACAAAAATTATCCACGTTGTAGAGCTAAAAAGAGCCTCTACTTATACAAATTACAAGAGTTAAAACCCTAATTCGAATTTGGCACTAAGGGAGCCAAAAACACTTGACAAAAATCTCAACTCCAATAATAATCCAATCAAATCTTGGCTTGGAGCCATACCACACCACATAACTCCAGTTTGCAATCAATAGGGAGTGAGGAGGTGGCCTCCACCTAGGCAAGGCGCCCCCCACTCTCACATAGGAAGCTTCAACACCGAATATGGAGTGGCCAAGTGTATTCACGATTCACCCAAAAGAGGTATGCGTGAGCTTTGAAGGAGATACGGCTTTGAGTTATAATGAAAACAACTTGTGTATAATGGGATCCAAGCCCATGAGGTGGCCACAAAACAAGGAAGTCGCCCACCTCCTTATCAACGTGAGCTCCATCTTAAATGTTGACGTTAATCTCCATCCCTCGCGAGTGTATGGCGTATGGAGTGAAGGCAAAATTAAATGAATGGTTGACGTCACCCCTTTGAATTAATTTGCATGCATTAAAGCCTCTCGTAGCCTCCATACATACCACGTTTTAAAATCATATGCAAAGTTTTTTAAAAATGAGTCATGAAGAGGGGCCCACTACACATCAGCGCAACCCTTACTATGGTTCACTGGGAGCTTCATCTTCACGTCACCTTCAATCTTTAACTAAATCGTATCCACCTCTTGTATCCAAAGTTTGGATGCTATGGTTTAAAAATAATATTTATATGCCATGGTTTAAGTTGTGTAGTGGATAGGGGCATCTCCTTTCCCATTCGTCACTTCCACACCACTTGTGCTAGCGTGACCACTCCCATTCACGTCATACATTCTTTTAAATTAATACAAACTTCAAATTTAATCCAAAGTTTCAACTCATGTCATGTGAAATAGAGTCGTAACTTAATATGGGACCCTGTCAAATGGATGTAGTTTGGGTGGTTGGGAGGAATGAATGTTACCCTCCCCACCCAGGTTCTACTCTTGTAAGTGACATGTTGCTCTTGTGGAGCCCTTTGTAATAAATGTTGTGATTGATGAGTTGACCATACCTTGATTCAGTTTGAATATCAGGTATTGGAATTTTCCGTGGAGTAGCCCTCTAACAAATGGTGAACCACATTTAAAAAACTTAATATGGGACCCATGCCAAATCATCTCCACCACTTAAAAATTCAATTTTGACTTTTTAATATTTGGACCTTAGTGCCAAAATGTCCATTTTTAGCATTTAAATGCCATCTTGATGCATTTTTAGCCAAATACTGCCTCATGGGGTGCTTTGGCTGCCCGACTGATGGTGAAAGTGGCTCTTGGGGTAAAGATGCTGCTCCAGGCTTGAAAATGAGCCCAAACATGCCGAAAACAGACTCCAGATCACACTTTTATTACATTTTGAAATTTTCTATTTAAACCTTAAAAAAATGGCTTAAAAAAATGGAAGAAAATATTTTTTCTCGGAATCCAACGAAACTTTAGGGGGACCTAGTACATGTTCATATGACTTAATCGGAATTCCTAGCATGACAAAAATACTGACACGAAGGCTCTAATAACCTTCCAAGGCGGAAATACCAAGACAACTACCCCAGCTTTGGAGGAGCGAGTGAAAAACTCAGAAATTATTGGTCGTTTGTTCAACAGCCAATAATAACCAAGGGAAAAAACACTCTGGGCTAGTCGGCTTGATGCCCAAGTCCGGGAAGCCGAGCCTTTTATAAAAATTTAAATGCTAGGACATTTTTTACAATTTCCCCAAGGGGGTATGAACATGTATTTACAAAAAATTCTGGATAGGCACCCAGAAAAAGGCTGGCGGACTTCTGAATTCTGATCATTGAACAAGTGTATTTGTTCAATGCTCTGGCGGCTCACTAAAAAATCCACTAAGCAAAAAATTAGTTGATAACACATCCCACAAATCTGGAAAGTACTTTGGAGGACATAAACATTGGGATAAATTTTGCACAGGTCATGTTGTCCAAGCTTTGTTTGAATGTTTGCACAATAAGATTGATTGCAACGTAGTTGTCTCATCCTTGTGGGATAATAACATCAGCATTTGACTCAGAACACCGTCCACGCCGATCCTGCCTCATGGGCCAAATAGGAATGCCGACTGCTGCGTGATACTTGCTTGCTGAATACCAAGATAATATTTCACGGTGGCTGCCAATGAAACTTAAATGAAATCGACTGTCAATTAGCTGCCAATGAAAGGGGTACTGCTCATCATCAGCAGCCCATGAATTTTGGCAAACGCGGCTACTTCCCAGCATTTGACTGACAGTCAATACCGCGTGAATCATCCACCGATTGATTCAACCGTTTGTCCACATTGGATCTCCATTACTAAATGAACAACAGTCACAGTGTAAAAGGAGGCTGTATTTACCTCTCCTTGCGATAGAGCTCTTGATGATACCCACTCACAGCTGCCAACTCTTTTTAACACCGAGCTCAGCCACTCAGTAGGATAACTCCATGCTACAACAGCGATGGCGCAAACAATTAGGGAATATGCGACAAAGCTGATAGCGACCGGATGGGGACAGAACATAGCAAGTCTGAGGTCGTAATGCAAGTGGTTTATAGAATTGTCATATATGACAAATTACAGTAATTTATCTCACAGGATAGCGAGAACAAAGTAGATTTATCTAAAATGAATGTCCAAATGAAAGCCTTTCTGCTCGGTGAATGGGAGTTTATCATCATCTGTTCCTTTTTTGTTTATTTGTGCAGCCGAGACATCAAGAATCACAACATCTCCAATCTTAAGACCTCTGCCTTAAGCAAATTTTAAAAATCCCGAATTCTTATAACGATCCTTCAGTTCAGCCTCAGCAGCTCTTTCTATGGCAGCGTCACCTTCAATTTCAACTACAAACCTTTAGGTTCTTGTATGCTTCAGGTGAAGTCCATTTAACTTCAGGTGCCAAATCGACTGCAACATCATAGCTGAGAAAATTTGAAGGAGAGAAAGCAGCTTGCAATGCATTATACTTGGTCTCTATATGCTCTGAATCCTTCAATGCTCTGTCCTTAACTGAAGACATTGCTTCTGGGAGATTCTTATTCAGAACTGCTTCAATTGCTGCAGTCTTTATTTTTGTTTCCCGATGAAGTTTATAAGAATTTTATCTGGAATTTTCTCACCACGGCGAAATCCAGGAATCTGTGTTTGCTTGCGCAGTTCTTCATCAGCAGGCACACTATTAAGCTCATCTATCCTGTAAGCAAAAGCAATGCACTGCAATGCAGCTGCAGCCATGCCTTCAATGGCTTTCTTTAAACCCGTGTTCCTTATCAGGAATCATTTCCTTCACAAAGCCAACACTGTCAATCCATGTATTTCAGAGATCTAGTATTTATCTCTGCAGCTCCTTTCCAATGAACATCTACTTCAGTTTCAGACTTCTTCAGAGCAACACCTCCACGTTTCTTTTCTGAGTTGAATGTAAAAACATGAAAAAGATGGAGGATTTGGATCTTTCATTATCAAAATTCATTCCAAGCTTCAATGCCCAAGAAAGAATAGCCTTCTCTGTCGGGAATCCTGTCACTTCTGTTTCTCCACCTCCCTCGCATGGAAGCCTAATTGTTCTTTCCATGAATTGTGCATATCATCATCAAGGAACCTGTAAGCAACACAAAGTGTTCTATGGCCCGCTGATGTAAACTTTCTCTAGATAGCTCCAGGTCTCAAGTGCAGTTGTACTCCTGCTGTTCTCCATTTTTGATACATGGCAACGTCAGCACTCTTGCTGTGCAAAACAAGTTGGCTACCAAAATCTGACAGAGATCTGTTTCCAGCCGCTGAAAAAATTGTGGAAACCCCTGTGCAAAACAAGTTGGCCACCAAAATCTGACAGAGATCTGTTTCCAGCAGCTGAAAAAATTGTGGAAACCCCTGACATGAAAAGGGGGTAACACCTGCAAAGACTAATGAATATGATGTAATCTTTGAAGTACGTTGATAGACTAGGGTGGATAGATTTCGTCACCGATCTCAATTGTTGGCTAAGGAACTCGCCCTCAACCCTAAACTGCCCTCAAAGCTCTCCGAACCAAATCTCAATAATGAATAATAACAATCAATGCCCTGAAAGTTGATTTGCTCTTTTTTATTCTTTTTGACCTGTGCATGACACATGCAACATAACTTATGCATGCATGCAACTCTAATCACGCATGTCGCATGCATTTTGCATTAGTCCTTGCATGTCATGCATGTCACTTGCTCGTGCTTAGGTGGTTCTCTTTATCTGCTAATGACTTGTTATCATTGCTAAGGTTGTACTTTTATCCCATGGGGCAACAGTCATTAGTTAATTCCCTGTTTTCCAGTACCCACTCGAATCTATGGGAATTTGATAGGTTAGCGGGTTGGTTCATGCAGCTCAAGCATAAGAGGACATTACAAGAAGCTTTGCCCATTGATGTGAAGAAATACAAGTTAAGCTGGCTAATATATGAGTGGCATGTTTGGTACATGAAGCAGTAATTTGAGGAATGAACTTTGCAAAGCTCTAAGTGCGTGGGGAAGTAACTGGAACAATGTTCATCGAACATGCCAAAATTCTGGTTGGTGCCGGCAGGCGTGGGGCATGGGGGTTTGTGAGGCGGGTGGGATTAAAGATATTACAGAAACAAAATAAGAAGCAAATATGTGGACCGGCGCTGGACAAAAAGTAAAAACAAACCAAATCTTACATGGGTTCAACTGAAAGACTAACAATGTGAAGTGGACGATGGTTAGTTGTCAAGGGCAAGTAATTACTTTTTTGTGTGTACAGTTAGAAGGTTCAAAGTGATGTCTTATCAAAACGGGTTGGTCTTTTAGAATTTTAATGTGATGGATAAACAATGTGAACATGTTAACAGTTCTCATTTAGTACAATGGACAATACTTAGTTTTGTGAAAGGATTCTGTGTATCCTTTCTGTATTCTCAAGGAGTTGTAGATTGTATGGAAACCTCGTGTATTTGAAATTTTGTGTTCTATTGGAATATACATACATAGTACAATTACTATTGCTAAACTTGTAATGGGATTTCAACCTGTCAGCATTGATTATCTTTTCTTGGCATCTTTTCTCTCTCTCTCTCTGTTTGGTAGTTTTCTATTATGATTAAATGCAATAATGGATTTCCTCAGCTCATCTTATTCTTTTGACAGCCACTAAAGCATGTGCCTCCTTGTTGGAAGGAAATGCAATGCGTCAATTTGTGAAATGGTCGTTGATAAGAATAACAGTTATTGTCGCTTTCCCATCTTTCACAGTTCTTATTCTTGATATTAAGTTCAGTTCAGTTAGGACTACCTGTACTGTTTATGGCTTAATATGGGCTATATTGCTTTACTGAAGTTATCTAGTTGTCATGGTAACCCCAATGACACAGAGCCTTGGTATTTGGAAGTTAGCTTAATGGTTAATAAGAAATCATTGCCCGAGAGATATTAGACTTCCAAAAGGCTTTTCTTTGGCTGGAAAATCTCCCACTTAAAAACCCTTGTTCTTCTGTTTTTGGCTGGAGTGGTCATTGCAGGCTATATTGTATTCAGCTGGTAGATTTGCTAATTCAGCTCTGACAGTAATTGAACTTAATTTCCTAGACTGAATTTTCATGCTTATGTTTTTATTTCAGAATGGAGTTCCGTTTGGAGTATTTGAGACATTTTACTGTCTTGCCCATAGTTTCTGGTTTTGCCAAACGAGAGTGTGTTAGGATCTCAATTTTGCATTCTCCTTAAAGAAACTACGGATTATCAGGCCTTTCCGAAATGCATATAGAATGCCGTTGATGATTATACAGCAGTTGATTTTGTTCTATGTCAGGTTTGACCGGCATTTGCATATACGCTGAAATTTGATTGAATTACTATTCTAATGTTATTTCAGGAATCGCTGCCAAAGAAAAACTGCAGTCCAAGACCAAAGTTGTTTTATAGCTGTGGCCGTTCATTAATTACTGTCACACATTACTGTTGCGGGAAAGCAAAAGAGTTGCCTATTCCCTTTGGACAGTTAGCAGTTGCTACTGAAAAAACTATAGGGTCATGGGTGCTGCCTGTGATTGTGTCTATTGAGGGTCACGGTTTGCATCTCCTGGCTTTCGCTGATAATCAAGTAAATTTGAAGCTTCAAAATTTATTGCACGCAGCTTTACTATTATTTTTTGCAACGATGCATATCTCGCATATCTCACATTTTCATCCTTCTAATGAAATATTTGGATATATTGGTTTTTGCCAGTTATGTCTCATTGGGGGCGTTGCCGAGCATATTTTACCGCATATTTCAGTCTTGTTTGAAAAAGCTCAGAAACTAGAAGATTTTTCTACGCAAATACCAGATATAGTAATTGTCACTGTGGACAAGCTTTCAGTTAGGGGAGTGGTTGGTTCGATCGCAGATTTATGGGTCAAATACGAAGCTGACTTGAAAGATCAAACAGACAAGGTGCTAAGGATGACACAAAAAATACCGTTATTGAGTCCTATTGCAAGTGTAGTCAATGCAGTTGGGAGTCCTTTTGCCAGCATGGTCTCTAACTGGATGCTTAAACATAGTGAAGCTGAAGTGAAGGAAGTTTCCTCAGACGATAATGATACTAAAGATGTTGTTGAGGATACCCATGATGGTTCTGTTGATGATCATATAATCCTTGGGAAAGATAAACTTTCTGCCGAAAGCAGTGATGCCATTATATCCAAAGATGAGCAACATTCTGATAAGATGTCTCAAGAAGACGAAAAGACATCTCAGGAGGTAGATGAGAGAAAAGATGTCCTAGCGCCAATCAAGGTTTCAGATATATCTCCGGACCCAATTATTGAACTGTTTGATGCCAGCTGGCACATGAAACCGTCTATGATCTCTCACAAAGCTGGGTTATCTGCCAAGCAGAAATCAAGCAAGTAGAACTGTCTTATCAGCTTTCACTAGAATTCCAATGTTATTTAGAGAACCCGTAGTTCTGTATATATTTACTGAGTTTTGGATGTTGAGAACTTTTTAATAAAATGTTTGCATGCTCATTTAGGTATCTTACTGGATACAAATTAAAATCAATCTTTATTATGCTTCTGGAGCTCAGGATGGTGTTTTTTTGGGTACAAATATTATGATTAAACATATGGAAATTATTTTGATGCGTTTGTTCATCCAAATACACTACCAACCTTTTTCCGTATGAAGGGCTGGAGTTAAGGATGGTATTTTCTTGGCACAAATATTATGCTTAATTATATGGATCATTTTGATGTGTTGGTTCATCCATATACATTACTAACCCTTTTTGAGATGGTAGATTTTTGTGTTTTTATTTTCTTTAGAATACTTTTCCCTAGAGTTCTGATGGTCACAGTAAAGGACGTTGTACTTTCTAACACTGGAAGTATTTCAAAATTATTATACGTTCTTTACAGGTCATTTGTATTGCAGTAGCGGTACAGGACAACTGTAATGGTAGTAAGATATGTGAAAACATTAAGATATGTCAAAACTTGGCATCTTGGCAGTAGCTGCTAGATTTCATTGTGTGCAAGTTTGGTATATATAATACATTAGGTTTATGAATTGATTATACGTTCTCTACAGATCATTTGTATTGCAGTAGTGTACCCTGTAATGGTAGTAAGATATGTGAAAACTTTAAGATATGTCAAAACTTGGCATCTTGGCAGTAGCTGCTAGATTTCATTGTGTGCAAGTTTGGTTTATATAATACATTAGGTTTATGAATAGTAGTGTACCCTGTAATGGTAGTAAGATATGTGAAAACTTTAAGATATGTCAAAACTTGGCATCTTGGCAGTAGCTGCTAGATTTCATTGTGTGCAAGTTTGGTTTATATAATACATTAGGTTTATGAATTGCAGCGACAAGAGCTTGTTTTATTTTAATTAAGAGATGGTTTGGATCATAGAATGTGCAAGTTTGGTTTATATAATACATTAGGTTTATGAATTGCAGCAACAAAAGCTTGTTTTATTTTAATCAAGAGATGGTTTGGATCATAGTAGCATAAAAGATGTAACAAAAAAATCTAGTTTTAATAAAACACTGAAGCAAACTTGGTAGTAATAAAATATTGAATATCAACCATTAAACATAATATTAAAAGAAACAAATTAATAAAATATTTGGATGTGAAGAATGCCTGTTTTATTCTAATTAAGAGATGGTTTGGACCATAGTAGCATAATTTGAGTACCGATAGGTGTAACAAAAAAATCCAGACTTGGTACATATATAGTATTTTTAATAAAATATTGAATATCAACCATTAAACATTTATTTTTAAACATAATATTAAAAAAAAACTAATAAAATCTCAAAAAGCTGAGATGGGATGTGAAGAATTATACATTTATTTTTAAACATAATATTAAAAAAAACAAACTAATAAAATCTCAACAAGCTGGATGTGAAGAGCTTGAGAGACAACCCTTCCTAGTAATTATTTTAACAAAGAAAGTGAAAGTATTTACTATGCAATTGAATGATATTTATATTTTATATCATCTAAATAATTAAAATTGAGTTTGTAAATTTGGTTTTCAAAATTTAGTCTTAGGCTAATAATTATTTTAACAAAGAAAGTGAAAAATTATTTACTATGCAATTGAATGATATTTATATTTTATATCATCTAAATAATTAAAATTGAGTTTGTAAATTTGGTTTTCAAAATTTAGTCTTAGGCTAGTAAGAGCTTGTATTATTCCATCTCGGAATATTTAACTAACTTCGGATTGTCTATTGTGGTTTGGACTACAGAAGTTATATATCCAATGAAGGTCATTTTGCTCTAGAGGTTAGATCAAATGGAATATAAATTGAAGATCAGTGCATTCTATGCTTATTTCCCAATTGTTTAAAATTTTCGTACACGAAAGGCAACTACTACAGAATTGCTACTATGGTTTGGACTATAGAAGTTATATATCCAATGAAGGTCATTTTACTCCAGAGGTTAGATCAAATGGAATATAAATTAAAGATTAGTGCATTCTATGCTTATTTATTCTCCAAAAATGCGACCTATCATTTATTTATTGATTTCATAACTTGTATACATACACATCAAAATCAAGGTTAGCCATCACAATGGCAAATCCAAGGTCTCCTAATCACTGGTAACATCGGATCCTTAAACTTGAAGGTTGGCCATTTTTTACCCACTATGACTGTAGTAATGAACTTAAGATGAATAAATTAAAACATAATAATACTTGACAAGGGTAACACCAAAGAGAGAAACTTGCCAAGGATCATTGACTGACACATTGAGAGTTTTGATTGCACAATGCTCTTCTGGGATAACCATGATAACATGATGTAATCCATCTCCTTCAAATAAAAATGTAAAACATCTAGCGTATTAGAATTGGGCTCAACCTCAACTGGAATTTGGAAATACTATCATTTGAAAAATCCATCGATCTGTCCATGTTTTTTCCTTGAAGCTTAAATCGATAAATCTCACTCCTATCAATTTTAAAGTTACTCAATTTTGCAATATCCTAAAACAAGTTTTCCGCATGTTTTTTCCATTTAGATCAAATGGATAAATCTCGCTCCAATCAATTTTAGATTTAGTCAATTTTGCAATAAAACAAGTTCTGCACATGTTTTTTCCTTTCAGATCAAATGGATAAATTTTGCTCCAATTAATTTTAAAGTTGTTCAATTTTGTAGTATCCTAAAACAAGTTTGGGTCCTAGGATGAGATCTCAAGGCATCATTGAAATTCAGTTTTGCAATATCCTAAACCAAATTAGGGACTTAGGATGAGATCTCATGGAACATGTTTCTTATACTAATCAATGAGAACAAAATGTGCAAAATACTAAAATAAACATAGTTGAACAACATGATTTCCTAGGGAAACTCTTAGTAGAAAAACCTCTCTCGAAAGCACTCTCAATGTAATATTTAACAACTAACAAACAATTACAATACATTATAGAGTCTCTTTGCTCTCAACAAGAGAATTCAACAACATAAAGGCTTTGGAGAGATTTTAACAACATAGCAATAAGTTAAAAACTTATTCACAATACTTCCAAACTAAATAAACATAAAAATCATAAACCATTTATGGTTTTCCAATTTTACATAATGGAAACCGCTCGTGTTGATGATCATTGTTCATTGCCTACTGTTGCTCAATATTTATTCTCTACCATATCTAAAAAATCATTATTTTCTCTGCTATAGGAATACAAGGTGCATGACACACATGTCTCAACATTCCTCCACTTGTCATATACCTTGTAGGAGGATAAGGGATCATGCATAAACTAAGCTAATTACTACAGGGAAAAAGACCCATAGATTTGCAAAACCACTTGAATTTACTTGTGCTCATCAGTTTTTTCTTTCACCCAAAAATGTCATATTTTCTTGCTATTCAATTAGAATAAAAGAAAAAGGGGACATCACAATTCAGTTCATCTCCAAGGTTGAGATGGTATATGAGTAACCAGTTGATAGGGAGTTTTCATCCATAAACATGCATAAGATCTTAAAGACTTTACATCAACAAACAAGAATATCATTGTTAACAATTATCAGGTCTCTGCTTACAAGAGCATGGAAAAATTAACAAAATTTAGAACAGAAGTAAAAAAAATCAGCCCTTAAATCAGTCAATGAAATTGACCACACATTCTTTGACTATACTTCCCTCCATAAATTTCTCAATGTACAGAAGACCTTTAGAACAAGATATAACACTTTTAAAGAGGGCATAAGTTGCTGAGTTATATTCCCTGTGAATATGGACAATCTGGATGTCTACAAACATGGACATGATCTCTTTGACTCTTAAGCACCAATGGTCCAAAGATAGTATCTGTAGCTTGAAGGCACCCTTCAACCACTTAACAATGGAGAGAGAGTCACCAAATTCCTGCAAGGAGGCAATACCATTGACCATGACAAATTGCAAAAGACACCATAAAGCCAAAAGTTCAGATTTAGTGTTGGTAGCCCTGCCACAACCTAGCCTGAGCTGAAAAATATGATCCTCACTGATCTTAAGGAGCACTCCACACCCCCCTAAATCGCCTTGAACAACACCATCAAAGAAACTTGATGCCTTTCCATTCGAGAAGGATGGTCCAGTGCACAACCTTCTTTTCTTTGGCACCTAAACGAAATTAAAATCATTGGATAGACCCAGGCATTTCATAACACAAAAATAAACATTTGGACAACAGTCCTCAAAGATAACCTTGTTCCTCATAATCCAAATATACCAACAAGCGAAAATGGGCAGGAATTTATGCAATTTATCCGTTTTGGAACCAAGAGGCATAATTGCATTGTGCTCATCAGTTTTGTCAACACATCTACAACATTATGCAAAGTGTCAACTTTCTCTATTATCACCTTTCCATCCTTTACCATATCCCCCAACGAAATGATATCGAATATCAATATGCTTTGTCTTTGCATGAAAGCTCTCACTAAATAGGCGTAACAAAGCCATTAACCATTTATGATTTTCCAATTCTACATATTGGAAACCATTAGTAATTAATTGAGCAATTGTTGTTGCTCAACAGTTATTGCCTACTTATGTTGAATGTTTATTCTCTGCCATTTCTTGCTTTGCCACAAAATTGCAAGGGGTACGACATACATGTCTCAATAATCACCCAGTTGTCATATACCTTAAACTTGAGTATAAGAGTGAATGCTTTAAATGGTAAGCTAATTGCTTTGGGCCATAAGTCCCAAAAATTCAAAGCACCACCTGAATTTTTCTATGCTCATTGGTTTCATCAATGCATCTGCATCATTATGCAAATTGTCAACTTTATCCAGTATCATCTTTTCATCCTCTACCATGTCCCTAACAAAAATGATACAAATATCAATATCTTGTCTTCTCATGGAAGATCGAGTTCTTACCTAGACAAATGACAGTGATACTATTTGATTCAATTGTAATATCTCTCTTACTTGGTTCTACATTTGAACACGGTTTCATAAAAAAATGGCCTCCTTACAAGCATGAGTAGTTGTCATATACCGTGCCTCTGTAGTGGACAAAGCAAGCACAACCCATCGCTTGTTCATTCGACTCACTGCTCTACCAAACAGTGGAAACACATATGTTGGTAGATATTTTTCTATCCACATCTCTTGCCCAATTATAATCCACATAATCATATATATCCATTGAGTGTTGGTCTCCTAAACATCACTTTGTTAACAACTAAAATACTCAGAAGTACCTCACAAATACTTAGAGACCCTCTTCACTGCAACCCAATTTTCACGTTTATGACTAGCCATTAATTGACTTGAGACTCTCATTGCTTGGCCCGTTTGATCTAGTATAGACCATAGCATACATCAAACTACCAACTACAATAGCAAAAAGAACATAAGCCATATCCTCCATCTCTTCAAGTTTTGTAGGACATTGCTAAACTAAAAAACCAGTCCCCACAAATTAAAACACTTAATGGTTTGCAATTTGTCATGAAAAAATGTTGCAACCTAGAATTAACACATTTACGTTGGCTCAACCAAAGTTTTTTATTCTCTCTATTTCTCCCGATATCTATTCATAAGATATATTTTGCAACCCCAAGTCCATGTCATATTTGCGCTGAAAGTTGACACTTCAAATCACAAATCACTTTCTTATTGTTACCAAACAATAGTACATCTACAGACAATGATAAGATGAAATGAACCCTATCATGTTTGTAGTACATAATGATTTGATTTGAATCTCAGGAATCCAAATCCCAACAGTACAAATGAATTGAACTTTTGGTACCACATTTCGAAACATTGTTTCATATGACATAAACACTTTTTTAATTTGCAAACCAATTATTTTTACCTTTCTCAACATAGTGGTTGTCATATATATCTCCTCCTTCAAGTCACCATGTAGGAACATTGTTTTCACATCTATCTATTATATCTTGTAACACACATAAAGATAAATATGATGATTAATAAATATAATAATAATAAATATTAAATACATTAATGAAAAGTCAAAGGTCACTCATCCCTTCACCCCATAATTAGTGAATGCGTATAAGTACACTGTCACGAGGCTAAGTGTAATATCATCATTCTATCAATTATTCACCATCCATATATTCTTATATACATTGTAGAATTCTCCTGTAAATTTAATAGTGAGCAAGAGCATTCCACTACATTGGTATCATAGCCATTGATTTGGTCAATGTGGGTTAATTTCGCAGACCTCAACTTCTTTTCTAATCATTGTTCCATACAACTACAAGTTTCATATGGCGATCAATATCAAACCTGCAGAAAATCCTTTAAGGCTACCCGCATGGGGGCTTACCCCATACATGCCCATACACCATACACCATACGACGCCTATGCCATGCCCCAACCCGCAAGGGGGATTACCCCATACACCATACACCATACACCATGCCCCAACATGGATGCGAACTTGCCACCCATGCGTCATACCCCATTGAGCATGTGAACTTGTCGCCCATGCACCATGTCCCATCAGGGAGCATCCATGATGGATTAGGCATGCACCATATCGAGCGTGACAAACATCCAACAAGTCGTCGACCGGGGGGTTGGCTCCCGCCGGTGGTACCCTTCTTCGTTC
The DNA here is from genome assembly GCA_001517045.1 of Pseudotsuga menziesii. NCBI lineage: Eukaryota > Viridiplantae > Streptophyta > Pinopsida > Pinales > Pinaceae > Pseudotsuga > Pseudotsuga menziesii. The sequence continues at coordinate 167,493 of LPNX010558058.1, forward strand.
CATCACGTTACGGGTGCCACTCCCGTTCTCTTGTTCCGTTTTGTGCTCAGTGATCCCCGCCCATGCATGCCCCATTTCCAAGTTAGCCATCAACCTGGCACCCATCCACCTCCATCAATGCAGATTTTGGAATATCGACGGTAAGCTCCTCCATCGCCCATGTTCGCTCTCCATTTGCTTGGCGCCCAATCCCTTGGTCCAGGTCTTCAGTCTAATCCAACTAGTCTGGGTTTCCTCGAAGAGCTGTGTGTAGGCCAACATCCCTTTTATAATAGGCATACAAACAAGGTGGATGCGACCGATGATGGTTAAACACTCACACAACAATAGCATATCAATGGACTCCACCTTCAACACAAACAAGTATGGGGTGAGTACATATATCTCATAAATTCTATTCATTTCATTGCATGTATTATATATACTTATGATCATGTATTGTTTGTTACAATGTATTATCAACTCTACACTTTAATGGTTTTCGACGAACACCGCAATGGGATTCCAGTAGCTTGGGTGCTTTCATCACGTAAGACTACAAATTATATTTGTAGATGGATGTTGTCATTATTTACAATCAGAATAAAAGAACGTCCCGATTGGCATGTCCAATCTTTCATCACAGATGATGCTGTAGCTGAAAATGGGGCATTAAGGTGATGTGTTAATTTTTTCAAAGAGATATGCTAGCTTGATGTTTATGTATATAATATTTTAATGTTATAGTATTTCAGGACTTGCACCAACTGTACGATATTATTATGTGTATGGCATATCTGTCGAGTGTGGTTGAAGAATGTTGGAAATAAAGTCAAAGGAAGGGGAAAAAAATCCGCATCTTCCGTTCCTTAGGAGAAATTATGCATTCATGTCAAGATGATGGATCTATACAACATGCAGTTGTAAGGTTTCTTGATAAATTCAGTGAACATACGAGGTTTCTAGAGTATTTTAGAACCACTTGGTTAGCCAACAATAAAATATGTAAGTGTTTTGAAGTTTATTTTTATGTCTATATTCTACGATGTCATAAATTTAGTTATTACTTCATATCTAATGTATATATATTTTTCCAGATATGTGGGAAAAAGCGTATAGAAGTTTTCCACATTCCAATCAAGACACAAATAATGCAATTGAATCTTACCATGGGTGTATAAAACAAAGGTACCAATGCAAGAAGAACAATGCATGCCATAGATAAGTTGATTGGTTGATTTATGTGTTATTGACTATGGTTGAACTATATTACATCCATTTGCAAGGTTTAAAAGAGTTTGGGTTTGTACGACCTAGAAAACATGAGAAACAATTGAATGCTTCTAATTGCAGAGCAAACCAAATTCCAAATGAAGATTGTGTGCCTGTTGATAAAAGTAACAATGAATATTGGGTTCGTAGCCAAAAAAAGATAGTTGTGACACTTGGTATAATGTCATCTATAAATGGTCAACTCTACACTTCTGTAATTGTAATTGGGCCCTAAATGGAAATCTTTGTAAACATGTATTGAAAGTTGAGATGCTAGTGAGTAACACTGTTTTAAGAGATAATACATTGTCAAATGTCTCTAATTCTATTGTTGAAAGGCCTAGAATTTTAATTGATTTAAATGAAACACCTATAAGGAGCCTAGAAATTGAAACAGAGCTTCCACTCTGCTTTAATTCTCCTCCCAATATCAATTGTCAAATTGAAACAAAAACCAATGATATAGAGAATTTCTCACATCACGTTGAATCATCCATTGTAACATTAGATAGTGTCGTACTTGAGGATGATGCAGAAATGAAATTTGTTATTTCATCATTTCATGAAGAATTGAGGGGTTTATCATCCATAGTGCCTACTAATTTGGAGCAGGCATATGCACTAAGGAACTTGGAATCCAATGCACACCAAGAGTTGAATAAAATGTTTTTCAGTACTATAACTCCATCCAAGATCACTACTAAGAGACGACATAGTTTTTTGAGTCCAATCAATAAAAAGAAGAAATGTGGCTATGATTTAAAATCAAGAAAAGATAAACCATAGTTTGAAAAGGTTGGATGAATTCATGCAAAGAAAAGAAGCATGAATGAACAGTTGGAATCAACTTCTCGACAACAACGCACATGACGAGCAACATTCTATTCTACACAATACTGGTATTTAAATTTGATAGCTTGTATTGTCGTATATGAAATACAATATATATACTTATCTTCAATGCAATTGAAAAACCTTTAATTTTGTATTGCTACAGCTGAAGGATCCACATCTGGAAATGTTAAAAGTTGCAGGGTTCGATTATTTAATGACAATATAGTCGAGAGCAACTTTATGCTTCCAAATGGAGGTAAACCAATGGTTCCTAAAAAAATTCATGATTGTACCACATTATATGTGGACTAATAATCTTATACAACGGTTAAATAACATCAAACATGTTTAAAATATGATGGATGTACTTTTTCTAATGATCCGGACATCCCAACCAATTCAAAGATTCCAACCTTCTAGGTAATTCCAGACTTGAACATATGATCTCTTCTCAAGGTAAGTTAATTTAAAGTAGTTGATATTAGAAAATATTTTGTTGGGATTAAGTTATGTTATCATCCTTAACTCGCTGATACTGCAATTTTAACTTGTTTTCCTAGATCTGGTATATTTGTGGACATCATGTGACTTAGGATGAATACTTGAGCTAAAATAGTTTATTAGGTTGCCATTATCTCAACTTGTTCTGTTCTTCCAATAGTTTTAAATACCATCAATATATATATGTGCACGACTAACTTGTTCCCATTTTTTGCAATTGGACATTGCATTTCCTAAACAGTTCATACATACATTCAAGGACGGGCAATTTGTAACTTGCACCGTCCTGCATTCAGTTGGTTGAATGACTTAAGCACCTTCACTCGTCCACCCATTTTTGATGGAGCAACCAAATGTACTAGGCTCAGCTTCCTATTTCACTATTCTTTCCTTTTTAGAATTAGTTAGCATATTGGTGAAGGTTTATTGGATATGAACCATATTTGGTTCATGAAACAAATTGTATATATGTATGCGAGCCTACGAGGCATAAGCGTGTGGTCAATCAAGAAGAAATAATGCCATCTCTGCAAATGATTGTGTGTTTACATATGTGCAGGTGTGGATGGATGGCTGAGATTACAGTAGAAGCGGATCAACGAATGATACTGATTCCACAATAAAAGTTGCTCGAGATCTATTCATGAAGTCAACAATCTGAGAAGGAGAAAGCACGAACGGTCAAAATAGTGACTAGGGAATATCGGCACTAGGGAAATAATTCACAAAGATAATGTGCGTGGGAGATAATAGGTCCGCAAAGTAAAGCAAAGTCCCACACTGATCACAGATCGATGAACATGGAAGAATCCACAAGAGATCAATGACCAAGAATGGGTTTCGCAAGGCCAAGGTAAGAGCCTGTTAAAGTGGCGGGAAAAATAAATTACGGAAGAAATGTTTCGAAAGACGAATTGCGGAAATGTAGTTTGCAGAAATGTTGAGTTGCAGAAAGATTAGACTGCGGAAAAATTGGGGTTGCGGAAAGGCGGTTGCGGAAATAAAACTACAGAAGGAGTCGAATTGGGGAATAGAGTGTGCAGAACATGAGTTGCGGAAGGAGGAATATTTGGCTGAGTTGCTAGATATAGAGGGTTTTCTAGATGTAGAGAAAAACTATTCCTTGAAAAGCGGTTGGGATATGGCGATTTGGGGTTCCCTCCTTTATCATATATTCAACAATCTTCTTCCATTGCTCATATTTTTGTCTAGATTACTTTTCTGTAGTGATATTGAGGAAGTTGTCTTCTTCCATTGACAATATTTTTGTCTACAATGAGTCATATTCAGAAAGATATATTACATCCTTTAATCAAATGTCTCTCTAAAATACTTCTCTATAATTATGTTGAAGCATATATTGGTTTATTATTGCACATGAGATAATAAACAACTTCCTAAAAAAATTATTATATTTGGGATTTGGTTACAAATATGTCGGGGAAAACATCTATGATGACACTATCTAATATACTCAATCTTGTGTATAGGTTTCTAGAAATTTTCTGTAGTATTTTTCAATGTATTGTTAATCCAACTTTATTTGAAAGAAACTTGTGTATTTAACTAATATAAAATATAAGTTTATATATTATTTATAAAAAATATTAAAATATAATAGAATTAAATTTATTATATAATATCCAAATAACATTTTACAAAGTTTTCATTTTTACATAACAAACTATATAATATCCAAAAGTTTTCATTTTTACACATTAAACTATATAATATATAAACATCATTTTACAATTTTTTCTTTTTTACACAAAAAACTATATAATATTCAAACAACATTTTACAAAGTTTTCATTTTTACACAACAAAATATTATTTAAATGTTTAGAAGAAAGACAAGTGAGATTCTACGAATTCGTTATTATTGATACACAATTTTAAGCAAGTTTATTAAAATATGCATTTTAAGAATTAGGAATATTCATCAAGTTCATTGGCATCCTCATTGTCATAGTCATTTTCATTGACTATTTCCTAATAATGTTAATATATGTTTTTTTTACAATAGATCGAGTTTATATTAAACGACTAGTGGTATAACCAATGTAAAGAAGTCTACAATATTCTAAAATTGCTGACTGAAGACAGATACTAGAGGACATAAGAGGTACTTAGCTTGCTACCAGAATATGACTAAGAGCCGCTGGCTTGGAAATGCTAGTTCTGAAGTGTCGCCATTATACAAATATAACAAAATTTTACAAATTCAAAAGCTTAGAGGAAGATCCGATTTTACTTTCCTTGACAACCGTGGTTCTGAGTTGATGACCCCGATATTGCAGTGCTTGAACCTTTCTCCATTGCAATCCTTGATACTTGCAGTTCCAACTTTTCAAAGCGAATTTCCAGTTTTTCCAACATCGACATCATTGCATGTTCAGTTAGAGACAAGGATTCCACAAATTCCTCCCGAAGACGAGTTATATCTCTGTCCACGATTTCCAGTCGGCTTCCTGCGTCTACATCCATACACTGTAGGCATTGCTCTTTCCTTCTCATGTTCCTACGAATTCCCCTGAGCTCGAATGCGAATGACAGTGAAGGATATGAAGAAGCGGCCGACTGAGAGGTGAAGGCCATGAAGACATAGAAGATTCTGATCCAGTGAACAACGCTCGATCTTCCTTTCTGCAACCAACAATATTCACTGAAATATGAATTGCAGACATTTCTAGATGCCGACCCATCTCCTATTAAATCCTTCTTGAGGCTCATGTATTCGAGAATCCTGGTGTAATCCATCACATAGACTGCCCGATGGAGAATGAATGGACAGGGACGCCGAGACAGGACTAGAATGCAGGTGAGCGCACTCAAAATGACCATGGATGATGTCAACCGATTAAACTGAAATTGAAGTTCGCATGCTTCACTCCATGCACCATTATGAAGGGAAATAAAATGGTGACCATTAATCATTAGATTTTAGCATCTTGAGATCTAAAGGTCAACAATGAGCATGTGAAAAAAATCATTGCTCGACAACAGGCTAATTAATTTTTGGCAAATAAAATTCCATGGGCCGTCATGTGGGATGAAATGATGGCCAAGCTCCACATGGCCAAGCCACATGGAAATCCCCACAAGCTCATGACGATAGTCCATTCATGCTATATTTTACTTTATGTACTCCCTCATGCTAACACCCATATGATAAAATCACATATATCACATAGTTTATTCACATATGAAATTTTCTTTAGGAGTCTAATGTCTTATCTCATCAAACACTTAGCATCTCCTAGATGTAAATATTATTTTACCTTTAGGGGACACTTACAAGCAAATAAATGACATTGAAATTAATCAAATCATTATAAGGCATCATTAACATCATTCGTCGGTGTTATTGGTTAATCATGATAATTAAAACCCTCTTAAATCATCATTCCAATCTTTAAATTTTCAAAATCCATCAAAATGATTCCAAATAAGTCCCTATCGGTAATGCATAGAAGCTGCTCCAAGAAATCCATAGAAAACTTCTATAAGTCTACAAAACAACACATATCTCTTAAAATATGGTCTAGGTATTTGATATTTTTGTTGGGTATGTCCATCCCAACCATTCCAATGTAAAAATTACCTCCACCAAAAATCAGAATAACCTAGATTATAGATGTTATAGGTGATATGTAGCAAATTCATGTATCCATAATAACTTCTACATGTATGAAAAATATCCTATAAATCTGTAAGTATGATCTAGGTATTGGATAATTTTTGTGAGTATATCCATCTCCACATATAGATTTATTCGACTAAAATCCATGTTCACCCAAATCAAATATTTAGAGATTTAACCAAATCATGTACATAACTATATATGCAAGCCAAAAATACCATTAAAATATGAGGTTAGAGGGGAAGACGATAGCCAAAATATAAAGGAAACAACTGAGTATGGAGAGAGCAAAGAATCCAAGATCAAAAGCCTCGAACAAAGGTACCTAAAAGAGAGATAAATGTCAGACAAAAACTAATCTATGGGACATACAAGTCCATATACAAATCATCGCCATAAAGATACAGGCGGATCCAACATATGTATAACTGATGAAACTATCATGGTCGCTCAATATGCAAAAAGGTGCCATATCAAATCTAAAGGAGTCATGGCCACAAATGAACAAGGTGGATCCATGCTCAACAATCGATCATAGCCACAAGAATACAAGGTGGATCTATGTCTTAGGAAAATGTCATATAAAGTGTAACAAGGTCTTGCGCAACTTGAGCAATAGAAAAAAATGACAATGCTACTGTTGGCCCAAGGTCTTCAATCCAAACTGCCCAAAAGGTACAAATCCTAACCATACGAATAAAGGAGTTGAAGTCGAACATGGAGAAAACCGTTTGATTACCGGTCAATAATGAAAACCGTTAACAAACGCGAGGGAAACCACCATTAATGAAAATGGTCCCCAAGGTACCTAATACATTCTAACAAGTGTGAATACAAGGACTTGAAGATAAACACTTGAAGAATCCATCGAGTAGGAGACATTAAGGTATTCCCACTATCCAATAGTGAGGGAAATTGCCACTGATGACTACAATCCCCAAGGTAATGTCATAAAACTCTAAATCTCATTCCCAGAGCAAGTTGTGTTATAGTCGATAGGAAGAGATCCGTTGGAAGGGAGGCATTAAGGAATCCTTCATCATCCAACACGAGGTAAGTCATAGACTAATTGGAGCTGGAATTAGTATTGAATTTCATGACAAGGACCGGCGAAGACATGATGTAATCAACTGATACCAAGGAATGGCCGGTACAAAAGGTCTAGGAAACTGCAGAATGGCCGACAAAGGTTTAATCCTTGAACAATGAGCACGACAAAAAAGTGACTTAGGAATATTTTGACATAAAAGGACCAACGACACAAAACTGCAATGTAGGAGACATTGAAAGATTCCCCATATAATTGGAAAAGAGACCAACTAGAGGAGTAAGAAACACTAAATCGTGATAAGGTCAAAATACTAGGACCCAACTGTTGATAGACTCGAAACTAGTGCTTTGTTCAAGGAAATAAGACTGTATACCATGATGTAAAATACATGTGAATGAACTTCCCTTCCCCTCTTTCTTGTAAAGGTTTAATGAGTCTAAGAAAGCAAACTCGGGACCTTCTTCATTTTTTGAAAGCTCGAAGAAGAGACTGACGAATGCTTGATAAAGCATTGATTCGTGGATTTTACAAGCCCGAACTAGTACATGCTCATTGGTGTTTTCATATTTTGAGAGTCTAAAAACTCCTAAGAAGACTCCAGGGGGGTCCTTTTTCATCCAATTTAGTCTCCTAAGGCCGGAAAAGTGTAAAACATACCAAATAAGAACTCTCTTAGCTTCCGAAGAAGTAAGGCACACCTTTTTCATATTTAGTCAGGAAGGTCCGAAAAAGGTTAAATTACCACCTACCCAACGCTCTTTCAAAATTAACATATAGCCTGAGTTTAACGAGTGTGAAGGAAGGAAAGATCACTCGGAAAGATCCATTTGATTATGAGAAATGGGGCTTACAACAGTAAACTGGATGCTTTGTTCTTTAGGGTTTAACGAGCATGACAAAGAGATAAAGTACACTAGGAATATTTTTCATGTTTAGGTCCAGAGAACGAAAAAGAGAAAACTAAGCTCATACCGAGGGTTCCTTTTTCGTAAGTTTAGTCCCTCAGGTTCGAAAAAGTGATAAACCTATGCCTGAGAATAGTCTTCTCAATTCTAAAGAAAAGAGAGTGATCCTTTCTCGTATTATTCCACATGGTTCGAGAAAGTGATAACCTACCACCAATGTGGATGCCCATTCACATATTCTTAACGAGCCTGAATGGACAAGTTTACTCGCGAGTCAAGTCTATTTTAAGGAGTCAGACCTAGGCCTAAAGAAACTCATTATATTTCCCGTGAAGTTTTAACGAGTCCGAAAAAGTCAACTCACGCCCTCCTTACTGTTTTTAATGAGCTCGAAGGAGAGAAGAAAGAATGCTCTAAATGTGAGGAGACGAGTGTCATAGGTAGGTGAAACTAGTTCCAAGCACAAGGAACAGACCTATGCATAATGCAAGGAACATGAGCAGGCTAAAGACACTCGGGGAACGTCTCCTCAAGGTAAAAGGTGTCAAGTTGCAAAGGCAAAAAGATAAAAGTCTGGGTGATGATGAGAGCAAATATGAGGGCTTATACAACGAGCTAAAAGCGTGGAAGCCACCATCAGGCTCATAAGCGCGAGTAGGGCACATGAAAATGCATTTACAGCTTGAACAACAAGATGAGGCCAGTAAACAGTTGTGAATCCAACTAAGAATCCTATCTCCAAGAAACAACAACATCAGGATCATATTCAGAAGAAAAGATCCGATGCAGGTCACTTTGGCAGAAACACATGTGACTTTGCTATCTTCTGCAAAAGGTGAAGTTATGGTAGAACCAACCGAAGAAGATTCTATAGCACCAAGGATTGAGGGTTTATAATCAATAAGATCAACCTCAGAAGGAGAGAACAAATCAGCAAGGGAGATAGAGTCTGCAAAAACCAACTCAATATCACAAGAGTTGAAAAATTCATAAGAAAAATCAAACTCATCAGGATCACTGACTTGCTGTTAAAAGGAAGAGTCAAAAGACTCAATGAGACCAACATAAAAAGAAAGGTCAGGCTTACTAGGAAAATCAAGGTTAGACTTAGTCACAACTGAACCAACATCCAAAAGAAGGTCAGACTGTATCAAAGACTCTAGGAAGACTTCATCTGAAGGAAGGAGATCATTCGAGATAGGACACATGTCTAAACTTTCAAATGGATTGACAGAGTGGAGAGAAGGCTCCACAGTCTGTATAGGATGACTCACCTGGTCAACTGTTGGGACCAAGTCCCAAGAAGGTAAGCATGAAAATAGAGGCTACTTCTTAGTAGCAATTGAATGCAAAGGACATGAGGCCACATAGCTCACCCGTGGTGGGGTAGTGTCTATAGAAACACTAGGAATTGATAAAGGAAAGACCTGGTCTCTAATTCGGTTAGGAGACGGATCAAGAAAATCCAACTGATCGATAGGGACAATTTCTTTGCCAAGATTAAAGTACATCACATGAAATAATGTTGACAGCACAGCTTGCATGGTATAGACATAATCACGTCCAAGGATCATATTGAAGTCCAAGGGGTCTTCTATTACCATGAAGTCAATTAAGACAGTCTTCCCACCCATAGTAACAAGTGTTTTAGCGAGAATTCCCAAGGCTATACTAGTTCTTCTATCAAACTCTAGTAACTGACTAGATGTCGACACAAGGCTGGGAGATCCCATGCCTCGCCAAGCACGAGAAGAGAAGATACTAATTGAGGCTCCTTCATCAACAATACAACGAGCAATCATGTATGAGTCAACTTTGACCTTTATCTGGAAAGGTGCATCAGAAGGAAGGCACGGATCAACTAGGCTATCCCAATCAAAGGAAGCAATTTGAGATCTTGGTGGGGGTTGATCCAAAGCGAGTTTAGTGCCCCCTTGTTCAGTAAGTTCTGAACTAGCAGTGAAGAAAATGTGACTAGAAGAAACTTCACTCTCCAAAGGAAGAGTGGGATTGATCGACAATGGAATCGATTCAACCGCTTCATGAAGGTCACTCTCCGAAGGGAGAGTGGGATTGACCAAATATGACATTGGTTCAATCACATCAGGATCACTCTCTGAAAGAAGAGTGGGATCGACCAAAGCTGATATTGGTTCGAACACAAGATCAACCAAAGGTTGAGTGGGTTTTTGAGAAACTATAGGTTGTTCAGGAGAAGGAAAATGTTGAGTCTCGGACCACACTCTTCACACCTCTGTGATAGTAGGGCATTGGTGAGTAAGATGATCTCCCTCACCTAGCTTACAAGGGAACTTAAGTTTGCACTTCAAACGACCATTTTTCTCAATGGTTTCAACATGACTAGCAGTGGCCGACTGCTTTCTCTCAGCATGACCTACAGAGGTTGAGAGTTTGCCCCCAGTATAACCACCAGAGGTTGGGTGACTGGGTCCAACCTGACTAAAAGAGGCTAGTTGTTGAGAGACTTCAGGATGTTCAAAAACAAGATGACCATGAAACCAAACTCTTCTTACCTCTTCGATAGAAGGGAATTTATAAGTAAGCTGGTCTCCCTCACAAAGCTTACAAGGAAACTTGGGATTGTGTTTTGAATGGGAAGTCTTTTCAACAATGTCAACATGACTTGCAGTGGCTGATAGATTGTCTTTAGCATGAACCACAGAGGTTGAAAGACTACCCTTGGCATGACTTGCAGAGGCTGAGAGACTGGGTCCAACATGACTTGCAGAGGTTGGACGAGCACCACCAACATGAACAACAAAGGCTGAATGGTTAGGATCAACATGCTTTGCAGCAGTTGAGTGTGTGCCCCCAGCATGAACAACAGAGGCTGGGTGGATCGATACAACATGACTTGCAGAGGTTGGATGGGGAGATTCAAATTGAACATCAGAGGTTGAACGAGTGCCCTCAACATGAACTACAGAGGCTGAGTGATTGGATCCGACGTGACCTTGAAAGGTTGGAAGGATCTCACCTGCATGATCAACATAGGCTGGATGGTGAAGATCAACTTGACTTGCAGAGGTTGAGTGCTTAGATCCAACATGACCTGCAGAGCTTGGATAGGTGCCCCCAGCATGAACTTCAGAGGCTGGGTGGTGAGGTTCAACTTGAATTGCATAGGTTGAATGGGTGCCCCCTTTCTTATGTGCCTTCTTCATATTCCTCCTTCTTTTACTCCTTTTAGACTGTTGATTACTAGTATCGGTACTTTCACCACATGAGGTAGAAGGAGGAGGAGAATAAACTACAGGTGAAGGGGAAGTAATGTTTTGATGCCCATGATATAAGGAGCTTACTTGGGAAGCATTATGAGCATTCAGGATAGTTGGAGTGGAAAACAACCACATCAGTGTCCCTAGGGTGAATCCAGGTAGATTCAAGGTGGCCATCAAAGGAACACCAACATTCCCTGTGAGAGAAATAGTTCAAGGAGTTCCTGACATGGGGATCTCTTGGTTGGTGTTCAAAGGGGTGTTAGCCATAGTTTCAAACAATAAGACAAAGTTTGAGGTCAACAGGAAACCAAAAGTACAAAGAACACACCTGAAGGCAAGCTAAGTACAGACAAACCACACAACACTAACTAAAAAATTCCTAAAGCCAAACATACAAACGGGTATAAGATATTATTTCCAGACAAAACCTGATAGACAGTTACTTGGATACCCAGTAGATGTTCTTAGGAATAAGTAGAGGAATCACCCACTGCCCTCCCACACCTTCTACCAGGGTTACCTTCCAAGCCCGTCCAAGGTCAACCAGAAATAACCTTCCGGTGTACCTGTGTATGAACCCTAGATGTCTAAGAGACTAAATGATACCTTAATTATATTGACAGTCTGGGGGGACAGTCGTAAGCCCAAAAACCTGTGGGTTTACAGTAAAGCGAGCCAGGCATAAATAAAGCAAGTCAGGTATAAATACCAGATACGCGACTGTTCAATCTGCAACTCTCGTATGGGTGGAAAAAATACCAAAAAAGGTCAAAACCTACCTTAGGAAGGAAGGGGAAGTGTAATATCAAACTTAGAAGGTGTTCCTAAATGGAAAGAAGGACCTAGAAACTTGCAAAAGACTGAAAGAAAGACAGAGAAACCCGAAACAGACAAGGCTCTCCCTAGCGGAGTCGCCAGTTCTGTTGTAAAGGAAAGTTTCCTATGGCTAGGGTTTAAGAGGCCATCAACGTATTGGGGTTGAAAGGTGGATGCAAATGATTATGCAAGTAAATACAAACAAGATTCAGATATTAGAATGGTTCATACCTTATCCAAACGAAGGTTGATCCAAGCTGCCCTTCAATCCTCTTCTTGCTCCTCTTGCTCCTCTTGCTCCAAGAGACCCGCAAAACGAATTATACCTTCCTCAAACCAATATGACCACATATAAAGCAATGATAATCAAATAAACATGAAATAATAATTTGATTAACATCATAATATGATCATAAACAGAGGTTCAATCACACATCGAAGAATTATTTGGGAAGAAGAAGGACATCACATCTTTATTAATCTTGAAAACAAGTACAATTATACCTTCTCTTCAAGTTCGACACCTCACAAAACCTTGATCTGGTTCTGCTGCTTCGCTTCTCCAAGGAACTCAGCCTCCAAACTCTGCAGCACAAGGAGAAAGCTTCTAGGGCAAAGATGTGGGAAAAGAGAGCTCCAAATCCTCCAGCATAACAATGCAGAGATTCAAGTCTCCTCTCATGGACCTCCCTACCTATATTTATATGCTTTATGAAGAGTTAGGGTCGAATACAAAGTAGTTACAACTGAAGGAGTCACTTGCATAACTACCCGTTGGAGGAGCAAGTTGGTATGCCGACTTGAATGATTGCTGACTTAGTTAATCAGCCAACTAATTAGAGGTTAGGTCGGCCACATAAAGTCGTGTCGGTTCACCGAACCAACTGGTAGTTATTTGTAACTGTTTGTAAATCATATATATTAGGCTGTTGAGCCAGATGAGAACTCGGTTCAGTTCTCTGTATTGTATGGACCCTTTCACTATAGTATAATCTGTTATTCTGCTTACTTGCTCTTGCCTCTTGTCTCTATTATGTATGTTTGTATTAATATGTATTAATGGTAACCCTATTTGATCTATGAGATTACAACATTGGTTTCGTTGCTGGTAGTACATGCCTGAGATGTATACAAGCAAATGATACCAGAACAAGAGATTAAGGACTGGTGGGAGTGTAAAATAGCAAACTACTTGCAAAATTACGCACAAAGAAACATATTAACAACTGCTCAGGCGAAATAAAGGTTCTTTACAAAGACTCATGAGAAGTTTGTAGAATCAGTTCCCTAGATTTTAAAGAAACTCCTAGATGAAAAACCCGGAATCGATTAAAGACCAACAACTACTAGACAAACTGATTCAAGGGGGAATAACAAACCTATCAGAGTGGTTCGAAAAGATCGCTGATGAATTTTGCGAGGAGCAAACCGTAGAGGAAAGAAATTCAGTGGAAACCATCAAGAAGAAATTTTACACAAACCTCACCGAGCAATTCTTGTGCTTCTTACCGACCTTGCTGTTCAAATTTATGATTGAGAAAGGAGTGGGACATATTGTTGAACCTCGTCCATTACTACTCGAACCGCCACAAAATACTAACTGGGCGAAGAAACAAAAGAAGTGGGAGAAATTCATTGCCGAAAGGGAGTGGGAATACTACCTAATCAAGTGAACAGAACTATCCGAGATTTCTAAAGCGTTGGGTAGGCAATGGGGGGGTAGCTGGTCGTATGTTGGGGTAAAGTGGAGAGGATTCTAGTCGACTAAAGAGAAACCATTCACCAGCAATGAAAAGTCAACCTAAAAGGGAAATAGAAAGGACAATTTCACATAAAGGTACGTCGGACTTTCAAAAAATAGAGAGGGAGAAGAGGCTGCAAAGAAGGGAAGAGAGAAGAGAAAGAGCCATAGTGCTGCAAAGAGGAATGAGCACTAGGGTGATAGACCAAGAGAGAAATCCGCCAGAGTCAGGTCATGACCGACATGAGGAAGGAATGGAAGAAGAAACGTCCCCTATGGAAGAATATTTGTGGATAGAGCAGCAAGAAGCTCTCCAATTAGAAGTCCCCCAAGAGGTAAGACCTCTATCTCCGACAAATCCGAGTACTAGGATACAAACCATTGTCGAAGAGGACCTCAGACTAGGAGCTAGTGACTTTGGTATTTGGAGCTGACTAGACAACGAGAGAAATGATAATAATCATCTAATTATCCATCGACTAGAAGAAGGTAATTGGGTCACGCTTCAAGCATTACCCTCCAACCGAAGTATCCACTTACTTTACCCAAAACAAAAAGGAGCAACCCCCTTGCCAAATACAGCTTTGGAAGATATAGAAAATTTGGAGCTGCAGACAAATAATTGCAGTTGGACATCGACAGGAGAGGTCGACCCCGACGAACTGCTTGTTGGAGAAGAAACAACAACTCAGACGATAGGCGGAAATGAGATTTCTGTTGACAATAGTTCTGCACAGAAGAATAAACAAAATAACCCACTATCCCCACCCCCACCCCCACCACCGCCACCTCCTAAGGAAGACAATGATAGTGACTCCGACATGGGTCATGGGACAGTGCACATCCCTCTATATGAGGGCGACGAGGATCCTAGATGACATTGGTTCGTCTGTGAGTCGACTTGGGAGGCGAACCAAGTTACGGATGAAGACAAACAGACGGCGCAGTTCACTGATGCCTTGAGGAAATGGCATTAACATGGAATATGACCTTTTCTGAGAGAACTCCCCAAGCAACTAAAGCTGAAGTCAAAGCGCAATTTCTATCGTTCTTTAAAAATCCAGATGCAAAACATCTGGCAGCAAAGAAATTAAAGACAACATCACAAAAGCTAGGAGAAACTGTTCACAACTACGATAAATGCTGGAAACACCTTCTCATCTAGTTGGATTATGTCATTGATGAGCAACTATTAATCCAGTGGTTTCTTGCAGGTCTGTCACAGAAGATTCGTCGACTCATCAGTCTGGAGACATTCAAAACTTATGAATATGCGCTCACGAAATATCTACAAGTAGAAATGGATGAAGACATTCTAGCATACTCCACGGATCACAAACTGGAGGAACAACTTGAGATCATGCAGAAATATCTAAAAGAACTAAACCTTAAAAATCAGGATATTTGGTGCATGAAATGCTCGACGGCTGGACATTCAAAGGACAATTGTCGACAGGATATTAGCCAACAAGATGTTCGATTTGTGCAAACAAAATGTTTTTGCGACATCTACTAGGAGCATGGAGAGCATACCACAAAAGATTGCCCATTCAACATGAAGAATGGAAAAGCATCATGGTGCGCAATCTGTGAAACTAAAAATCATAACACCTTTGACTGCCACTTGAATATAAATAATCGACAAAATTATTAGGTAGTATATCAGACTAACACAGTTGCACAGAACAATGAGCAACGAAACAATGCACAAAACGACCAAAATAATCAAAGGTACGAAGGTCGTCGGTACGAACGTCGGTTTGAAAACCGACGTGGAGGCTATGGAAGTCGAGGTCGATTCTCTGGGAATTGAGAAAACCGACCACGTCAGCCCATCCAATGTTTCAAATGTTACAAGGAAGGACATCGGTATGTAGACTGTCCATACAAGGACAGGACTGACCTAAAATTCTGTACTAGTTGTGGAGTAGGGGATCACTCATTAGAGGATTGCCCTACTATGCTTGGAAAGATAAATAAAAAGAAGAATGTTAATGTCTTGTCGCGTGTGATAAAACATGATATTATCAATACAAATAATTTACATATCGTAACCCGACAAGGGATGAAAACTGGGAATGATAACCCCCAAATAAGCAAGATAAAAGAAAAAAATGTTTATCCTGACCCAGTTAAAGAAAAAAAAAAATATAAAGATGCAACAAATATGTTTAGAGAATTTACCTGATAGGAAGAAGAAGATGATAATCAACAAGACACAATAAAAGAGCTAATACAGTTGGTACAAAAAGCTAAAACAATATCGCAATTCATCGGCTTACTGTATAAAATAAAACACAACAAAAACACCGAAAAACAAACAAAGAATATCTGCAGCTTAAACCAAAAAGATAAAAGTGATGCCGACCCACTTGTCGACCTGGAAATTGAAGGTTACCATGTTCGACAAGTTGTACTCGATTTCAGATCACAGGTAAATATTATGACTCAAGACACATGGGAACAGTTAGGCAGACCTCAATTATATGAATCAAGCATATACCTGAAACTAGCTAACCAAGGCCTAATTGAACCTATTGGAGTCTGGAAAAATGTCGACACAACGATAAAAGGAATATCGAACAAATTCGACTTCGAAATTATTGACCCTAAGGAAGGATCCAGTTCCTTCCCAGCGTTAGTAGGTTGACCTTGGGGGAGAAAAATGAAAGGCTTGATATCCTTGGACAAAGAAAGAATAAAATTAAAAGGGAATGGAAAAAAAGTCATAGTACCTATTCATCCATCCCAAGGAGAACCTTGGACAGAACCAATTGATGAAGAAGTTGACATCCGAAAACTATATCAGATACAGAATAATGAAGATTACATAGAACCTAATACATATGGTGAACTTTACTTAGGAAACCAAGACTCAGTAGGATACAAATCAGATGCAGAACTATATGATTGGGAGGTTGAAAACTATGAAACAAAAGCAAGAGGATGTTGGACTATTCAAAAAGTACAAAAGAAACCAGTCAGACAATGCTTTGTGGTGTCCAGCATCCCAAAAATATTTGAGAAGAAAATTAGGGAATATCCTACCTTGCAACCAACAAAATTTAAATACCACAAAAATCCCAAGGTATAAAGGAAGAGAATCACCAGTTATCAATGCAGAGCAAGTATCTAGAAACATGGGTGAACATGGCTGACTACAAAGTTTAGTAGAAACTTTTACAGGATAAGATACTAGATGGTGGGATACCCATCAGTCAAGACTGCAGACATGGACAACATATTCGACTTATTTTGTAGAAAGGTTTGGAGGAAAGAAGTTAACCAACCAGGCTCAGATTTCTATATTTACCCAAGGACAGGATCCAGAAAACCATATAAAGACATGTGAAAAAGAATGGAGAAAACTTGGATATAAAGATGAACGTACATGGCCACACTTATTTCCATCAACACTCGCCGACTTACCAAACAAATGGTACAAGATGGAAGAAGCTTAGGGTGAAACATTTCTATGGCATGAACTTAAGGAAATTTTTATCAAAGATTTCAACTTTGAACCCCAAAATGAGAATTTGGTCGAAACTGCAAAACACATCAAACATTTGTACAATTGACAGAAAATAAAACCCTAAGGGACAACCGACTGATAATAAACCATAACAATATACAAACCGGGACAATACCATAGTCAACAAGACTATAGTTGGAAAATGAAAATTCGGAAGGGAAAAGCTTTAGATGGAAATCAAACCTTGTCGAAATGACCAAATCTATTCGAATAGTATTCAAAGTTGAAACAACCGACAAGGAGGATACCGACTGAATGACTGCAATAGACTTCTTTGCCACATTCTCACAGTTTAAGGAAGGAATTCGACCAATCAATGAAACTAAAGCACCGGAATGGCTAGATGCTAAAGTCAAAACTAGAGAAGTCGACATATCAAATGATGATCGACCAAAAATAGCAAAAACTGAAGAGTACTGGTCTGAAGCACAAACAACAGAGATCACAAACCTACTGAAAGAATTTCAGGGTGTATTTGCTAGAGACTATAAGGATCTTAAAGGTCTAGTACATGAAATGGGTGAAATGAAGATCAACATTAAACCTGATGTTTGACCTGTCAAGAAACGATCATATAAACTAGCTCATAAATACAAAGAGATAGTCAAGAAATAGATTGATAACATGCTTGTAGCAGGAATCATCTACCCTATTGACCAATCGGAATGGGCAAGTCCAATGGTGGTTCAACCAAAGAAACATGATCTGACTAAGCTAAGGATCTGTGTCGACTTAAGAGAACTCAATAAAGCTACATTAACAAACCCATTTTCGACTCCTTATGCAGATGAAATCTTAAATGAGGTAGCAGGACATGAATGCTATTCGTTTACAGATGGAATCTTAGGTTATAATCAAGTACCAATAGCCAAAGAAGATCAGAAAAAGACAACATTCGTATGTGAATTTGGCTCATTTGCTTACAGGGTTATGCCTTTTGGACTTAAAAATGCACCTGCAGTCTTTTCAAGGATTGTGGTTAAAACATTTCAGGAGTACATTTACAAAACAATGGTAGTATATTTCGACGATTGGACAATATACTCTACACTAAAGGACCATTGTAAATGGCTAAGACTTATGCTGGAACGATGTCGACAGATCCAACTATCACTAAGTATCAAGAAGTGAATATTTCTAACTCATATAGGAATACTATTAGGGCATATCATCTTTAAAGAAGGTATTAAAGTCGACTTTGCAAAAATAAAAATCATCCGCGACTTAAAACCTCCGATGAATCCGAAACAAGTCAGGGTACTACTTGGTCATACATGATACTATAGAAAATTCATAAGACATTATTCAGACATGACATACCCATTGGAAGAATTTCTAAGAGATGATCAGGAATTTAATTGGATAGAGGAGTGCAACATATCATTCGAAAAACTAAAAAGAAAGCTAGTTGAAGCACCCATCCTAAGGTTTCCAAACTGGTCGATCAAATTCCATGTTCACATCGATGCATCAGGCCTAGCAATAGGAGAAATCCTAGCTTAGCCAGGAGATGATGGAATGGACTATCCTATAGTTTACAGTAGCATGAAACTAAACAAAGCTGAAAGAAACTATTCGACAACTGAAAGAGAAGCATTAGGAATGGTCTTTGCACTACAGAAATATCGACACTATATATTAGCTAATCCATTTATCTTTTACACTGACCATCAAGCACTAAAATACGTTGTAAATAAGCCTCTACACCACGGAAGAATTTGTCGATGGCTATTTATATTCCAAGAATTTGAATTTGAATTCATTGTCAGACCAAGTAAACTAAATGTCGGTCCCGACCACTTATCCCGAATCGACACAGGGGAGGAACAGACAGGAGTCGAAGACGAATTACTGGATGCACATTTATTTCGAATAGAAGTGGTTCCATAAGAGTTAGAGGAAATAACTCAGTTTTTAGAAAATGGACAAGCACCAGAAGGTATGAGTACGAAGAAGAAACAGATCTTAGCCATGAAAGCTGTACCTTATAGCCTCATAAACGGATTCCTATATAAAATAGGCTTAGACGACATCCTTAGAAGGTGTGTACTGGAACATGAAAGAAATAATATTATGTATGAAGCACATTATAGACCTGCAGGAGGAAATTTCCAAGTAGATACAACTTAAAAAAGAATCCAACAATCAGCCTTGTGGTGGCCGACTCTCCACAAAGATTGCAAAAATTTTGTAAGCCAATGTGACAGATGTCAACAGCTGGGTCGACCCCTGCCTAGTACATAAATTCCCCTGATATCAGTAAACCCAAGATTGACATCCGAAATTTGGGCCATCGACTTCATAGGACCATTTCCTATACCAGTAAAAAGAACGGGTGAAAGTTACATAATAACTGCAGTCAAATACGTAACCAAATGGGCAGAGGCAGAACCAGTCGACACATGTTCCAGCGAGATAGTTGCTAAGTTTATCTGTGAGAATATCATTACCATATTTGGATGTCCATTAACCCTAATCAGTGACCAGGGAACACACTTCATAAATAAAACTATTAAAACACTAACAGACCGGTTCCAAATCGACCACCGACGGAGTACAGCTTACCACCCTTAGTCAAATGGAGCAATTGAAGCATTTAACAAAACATTAACAAAAGGATTAACAAAAATATGTAACATCTACAAAGACGAATGGGATGAAAATATACCTGTAGTACTATGGGCATACAGAACGACATACAAGAGTTCAACTGACCAAACACCGTTTCGACTAGTTTATGAAGATGAAGTAGTAGTTCCTATACAGTTTCGACAACACACCTATTATCGCAGAAATTTTGCATGTCAATGTAGAAAAAGGAATAAAGGACTGATTATTGCAACTAAGTAAGCTTGAAGAACACCGACTAATTGCGTTACAACATTAGGAAATCCAGAAACAACAACAGAAGGCATGGCACGACCGAAACATAAAAAACAAAAACTTGTCGGTAGGAGACCTTACCTTACTATACAATAGTCAGGTAAAAGGAAAGCCCAAAAAGCTACATACAGAATGGATGGGACCTTATGTTGTCAAAGAGATAGATGCTAATGGATCAGTCAAACTAAGGACATTACAAGACATAGTATTTCAAAAAAAAAACAAAACCGGTTAAACAAACCAATAAAAATCTGAAAAGAAAAAACTAAATTAAGGATCCAAACACAAAAATAGTATGACAGGAAATCACCACTACGACAACCAAAATCATGCCCATCGACATAACACCATCGACCGCTCACATAATCGACATCGACCAACGACCTCAGAAGTCCCATCCCGCCTTCATGACTACGATCAACAAAATCAAATCAGCATTAACGCAAACTCAAGTGTTCATGCTGGACCATCACGTCCGCCATTAATACACCCATCAACAAAAATGTCAAACACATCAACTATAAATACTGAAATGCCAAAGGATCATTTGTAGCATTTCGGACAGAGAGAGCAAATTAGCAATCAGCCGACTGAAAACCAAGAACATCGAAGCAAAATCGACCAGCAACCTGACAAGATGGCACCTAAACAAACTAGAGCTCAAGCCAAGGCTAAAGAACTACAGACCACAGAGACGTCGTTGATGAGGAGACTCAAACTCATCAAGAACGCCAAGGTTCAGGAGAGCTCATGGGAGAAACTATGGGCCGATATTCAAGAGTGGGATTATGTCGACAAAAGGCCTACACAAGCTGCAGAGAAAATCAACCACAGTACCATCGTAAACTACATCAATGCGTCGATCATGGCCAGTTTTGGAGACATGAAGGAAACATCGATGAAATTTATCATAAGACGATATCATAATGGTAGATTTAACTTCGACTGACCGTTTGAAAACTCCGGGGAAGTAATTTCCAAATTGACTGGGTTATCAAACCAAGGCGAACCAGTACCAGTTGGGAACAAGGAAGGGCTGGTAGAAGAGTTAACAGGATCAACATCAGGCAAAAACTCCAAAGGCTAATGATTAGCCAAATACAAACTCGGACACCGCAAATAGTGGCCAAAATCATAGCCACTGCACTTACACCGACAGGTCGAGGAAGCGACCTCAAACTAGATATGTTGGAGGTAGTGGATAACATTTCCCACACAACAAAGATATACAGATGGGCTGAGTATGTCGTCGACATGCTCAAAGTCATTTGTGAAAAATGTTAGGAGTCGGGAGGAATTATCAGGTTTCCATCCCTAATGTTATGGATAATAATGTACTCCTTGTGTCCTGTCAGGGATAAGCAATTCCATGAACCGAAAAAATTTCATATGTGGAGATTCAAACCATTCGCCCAGAGTGGAACACTGAAAGAACTTGCAAAGGGAAAAGTGCTGTTCGAAAACTGGTTTCAATAGCTGAAAGTTCGCATGACCAGATGGAGGGTGCCCCAGAAAATCCGATGAAGTCTGCCCAAAAATTCCCACATCCAGTTAGAACTCGACCATACTGCGGTATGGTACATGCAAGGAAACAAGGCAAAGGTGAGATCTCTTGACTATTACCCAGAATTCGAAGAGATTTTCCGAGAGCTAGCTCGACAGGCAGGTTCAAAACTGTCGATACCAACAAGGGCAAAAGAAATAAATTTTTCAATAGAGGAGCTGTTGATAAACCAAGAGAAGGAGGAATATTACAAGCTCAACCTATACATCAACACATTTGTGTCGGAGGAGACACTGGTCGACTACAAACCGTAATCAAACCTCCGACAGCACAAAGGGAAGAGACACAAACAGAACATGTGGTAACCAAGCCAGCTGAAGAAAGCCTTGTCTCGACTGAAGACAGGGGGGAGAAATAGACACTGAAGATCCAGAGTATGCTGTCACCAAAGAAAACATAACCAAATTGTCAAAGGAGATAAAAGCCTCAAGAAAAAGGAATAAAACATAGGAACAGGAGAAAGGAAAAGGTAAGCGCAAGCTTATCATTCCAGAGTCCTCAGAAGATGAGGAAGAACTGGCAGCCATGACATGCGACATTATAGAAGATTCCGTAGCAAACAAAGTGCCGGTAGAAACACAATTCCAAAGATTTGTCGAAGCAGGGGCACAACAAGGTCGGCCAAAGTGGGCGAAGAGCACACACACTTTGAGGATTGATAATGTTATGGATATTGTGTCTACATCTCCACCCCCATCTTCGACCAAAATCACACGAGAGATAATTCCAGAACAACCTTCCATAAGCCCACTCGACATATGCAAGAATGCTATGTCGAATACCGTGAAGGAAAATTTCGACTGTGACAGAGACCTCCAGGCATACATTGAAAAATTGCCTGAGTTACTCACATCGGTTCAAAAGCTCACCACCAGAGCTCCCTTGTTTGAAGTTGGTGGATCCAGACTGACCGCTCCGCAACCTTGCCAAATACTGTAGAGACTGAGGAATTTTGCAATTGTGACTTCAACATTTGAGAGAAACCCTGACAAAGAAGCCAAAGTAGTCGCAAGTCAGACCAAATCTATCATTCCGATCGACCCCGAACCCAACCCACCAGCCAATGAACCAACCGGAGAGGAGGAAGGAGAGGACATAGATGACATAAGTTGAGAAATCAAGGAACTGTCCTTCAACCTCTAGGAAAAATCTCCACAAACCCTCGACCCCTCACCTGACCATATCTCCACTAAGCCAATCACACCAAACCATTCACCAACACCATCACCACTGCTTCACCACCCAGAGTCTCTAATCCAACCAGCTGCACCTGAATCACCTCCACCACAACCATTAGCATCAACCGCAACCGCATCTAGACCCTCTAAATCCATCCAACCAAATGCACAACTAGCTGCAGCAGTTATCCAACCAGCCCAACCGAAAATACCGTTGACTATTGCTAGCCAGCAACCAATTCTTACTGTTACAGGTACAGAGGTGCCAAAGAAAGCAGAGCAGCAGAAGCACAAAGGAAAGAAAGACAAAAAAAAGAAGGACCATTAAAGCTAGACAACAATGGTCCACATTAGTCAACTTGGATCGACCACTGTAGTCGACCCAACTAAACTAAAGGATGGAGAATTAGGGAAACTCTTGGAATCCTTGGAAATCGAAGCAAAAACAAGGAGCCAGAACAGACATAGGGAGCTTGACGAGAACCAAAAAGAACAAGTCGAGTTCCTTAACAAATGTAGAAACTTGGTACAATCTGTGATACTAGGTCTGACAGAGGTCGACACCGACAAGCCATTAGAAAAGGCTTATCAGCTATTTTAGAACGTGGTGTCGGCGCTATAGGCACAAAGGCAGGATACCAAAGAGGAGCAGAAAGAAGAAACAGTTCGACTGCTGACACAGCAGCATACAGCTTTTGCAGAAGCATACAAAATACTACGAGATCACATTGAGGAGTCGGGCATTACAGAAGAAGTACTGAGAGATTGGCCTGCATATTATGGGAAAGTCTATCAGCAAGTACGACAAACCCGACAAGAAATACGAGCACTCGAAAAGAGAAAAAGCACAGAGATAGAACTCAGGAGCACAATTGAAAATCAAATAGTGCTCGAAACCGCTAAGTTGCAAAAGCACGAGTGACAAGCACACCAATGGGTGCAACAAGCAATTCCAAATCTAGGAAAATTAGACATCATATTTCTATAGATGAGACAAATTTTTGAGACAACAGAGGGAAAGGACCAGTTTATAGGTCCCGACATGGAGAACATAGCAGAACTCTCCATCCAAGAAAAGATGTCGATATTATCAAGTCTGACTACATTAACAATCGACATCCAAAAAATACAGCAAAGTTGGACAACATTTCAACATCAGCTGGCAGTGACAACTGAAGCAATTGTCGAAGTCTATGTGCTAAAAATACCAACAATCAGAATTCATAGCCCATGAAGACCAAGCACAAAAATAACCACCTAAGGACAGGCAAAGAATATTTTTTGTACCTCCCCTGTTTCTTCAGGATGAAGAAACATTTTGTTTGTGGGGGAGATGTTGGAGGAGCAAGTTGGTATGCCGAATTGAACGATAGCCGACTTAGTTAATCAGCCGACTAAGTCAGTCAACCAACTAATTAGAGGTTAGGTCGGCCACATAAAGTCATGTTGGTTCACCGAACTGACATGTAGTTATTTGTAACTGTTTGTAAATCATATATATTAGGTTGTTGATCCAGATGAGAACTCGGTTCAGTTCTCTGTATTGTATGGACACTTTCACTATAATATAATCTGTTATTCTGCTTACTTGCTCTTTCCTCTTGTCTCTGCTATGTATGTCTGTATTAATGTGTATTATTGGTAACCCTATGTGATCTGTGAGATTACAACACTACCCAAACTACCCAAATTTCAAAATACGTATTTTTTTGACATTTTCAGGAGGCATACGCAGGTTGTGGAGACAACAGTTGCGTATGCAGTAGGTATACGTGGGTTGTAATGAAAAAATTCTTGTATTTAAGGTGTACACGAGTATTATATATAGCAACTCGTGTACATACGCGGGTTTCCTTAAAGAAACTCACATACACATAAAAAAAGCTCATTTTTAGGGTACTTCTGGGCATTTTTAGACTTTGGTGTCTTCTGAAAAGTTTTAGCTAACTGAAATATATTTCCAATGGTGTAGAGATGAGGTCAAATGGAGTTAAAAATATCAAGATATGGGTCCTCCAAGTTATGTGTTTTTTCAGTGACTTTTAGTGACTTTCATGAAGTGTCATCATGGAAGTGTTGACATGCAACAGAATCATGGGAAAGTGGTCACAGGCAAAGACGTGTCATTTTGAGCTATAACACTCATGTTAACACCCATATGATAAAAACACATATATCACATAGTTTATTCACATATGAAATTTTCTTTAGGAGTCTAATGTCTTATCTCATCAAACACTTAGCATCTCCTAGATGTAAATATTATTTTACCTTTAGGGGACAATTACAAGCAAAGAAATGACATTCAACTTAATCAAATAATCATAAGGCATCATTAACATCATTCCTCGGTGTTATTTGTTAATAATGATAATTAAAACCCTCTTAAATCATCATTCCAATCTTTAAATTTTCAAAATACATCAAAATGATTCCAAATAAGTCCCTATCGGCAATGCATAGAAGCTGCTACAAGAAATCCATAGAAAACTTCTATAAGTCTACAAAACAACACATATCTTTTAAAATATGGTCTAGGTATTTGATATTTTTGTTGGGTATGTCCATCCCAACCATCCCAATGTAAAAATTACCTCCACCAAAAATCAGAATAACCTAGATTATAAATGTTATAGGTGATATGTAGCAACTTCATGGATCCACAATAACTTCTACATGTATGAAAAATATCCTATAAATCTATAAGTATGATCTAGGTATTGGATAATTTTTGTGAGTATATCCATCTCCACATATATCTTTATTCGACTAAAATCCATGTTCACCCAAATCAAATATTTAGAGATTTAACCAAATCATGTACATAACTATATACACAAGCCAAAAATACCATAAAAATTCATTCAAGTGTTTAAGCAAACATTTGGCATGAAACCTTATGCTACAAGGGGTTTCCTAATTGAAAGCACCATTTAGGAAATAGACAAGGAAATATTTATACATTGAAGAACCATTTTCAAATGATTCAAGCATGTGCATGTAAAAAATAAGCTAATGTGCACTCAAAATCCAAGAAGGAAAGTGATGGGAACCTACCAAGAATCGATTTATAGAATTCCCATTATTTTCCAAATATAACTTTTAGCAACTCAATAGGGAGTTACACAAGGATTTTAACCTTCACTTATCAATATTTAATGGTAAAGCAACCATTTTTTCATACTGTTCCTTTTGTCAAACAAGTTTTACATAAGAAATTTCAAAACTTTGCCATATATGTTTCACACGTAATTTAGCCAAACTCATATTTTATCATCATATTGGACTTGTGACATTGGATTTCTAGTAGAGGTTCTACTCTCCCATGAGTGACATTGGAGATCAAACATTGCATTTTCCACTTTATGTAGTACCTTATTGCAATACTCACATGCTAACATCTAATAGAATAATTTGTTATATGAACAATGTTTCTTACCAAAAGAACCTGTTGCGCCTGCAACATTTTCCCAAAATTCTAAAATTTTTTGGGACCCTCCTTTACTTCGAGTTATCCATTTTTCTTACTTAGTTTCATGCTCTTGAGTTTTTCTTATGGATTTATGGCTCCTTCCCGAATTTTGAGTGCTAGAAATTGACTGGTTTTTCATAGTTAAGATGCTTAAAGACTTCCATTGAATTTGAGTCCCTGTCATTTTGCAAAAAAGTTTTTTTTGAATTTTTGTTGCAAAGTCTCCGTGTCGGGCGCATTTCTTCTTGTTTTTCCACCGTTGCGGGCGTCTTTCGGTTTCTATCTCGCTTGCCCGCCCCGCCGTTGCGGGTGGCCTTCAGATCCTCCTAGCTGTCTATCGCGCCGCCGTAGAGGAGGATTTTCGATTCATAGTTGGCCATGTCGCGCCCGCTGTTGCGGGCGGTTTTCAGGACCGCGTGGGTTTATCGATACCGCCGTTGCGGGTGGCCTTCGAATCTTGATGTTCTTTCCCGTAGCGGGCGAGTTCCTATACCCGTCGCCGCCGTTGCGGATGGTATCATGATTGGAGCGGTCCGCCGTTGCGGGGGACCCCAAGCTCCAGGCTTCCGATATATTTTCCGAAGGCGCCCGAGGTTTTGTTTTGAGCCATATTCGCTGTTGCGGGTGATAGAATGGTAGGAGGGGTCCGTCGTTGCGGGTGGTATGAAGCTCGTGCCGCCCGACATAACTTTCGAAGCCGCCCCGATTGATGTGACTTCTCGCACGTGTGGATGTGTTTATATATGTGGGGCGAAAAACGGGGTTTTTTGTTGTTTTCGAAGGCGTGGTTGCGGTGAGGCGAGCTGTTGAGTTTACGAGCACGTGAGAGCTAGCTGTTGGTACCGGTGGCGGGAGAAGAAGTATAGCTATCATCAGCTCCCTCATTTGGTGGATTGCCAGGTAGGACTTTGACTCTTATCATCATTCTTTTTCGTTTTTTTAGTTTTCTTTCACGCGGTGGGGGGGTTTTAAGATTTGGACCCGTCGTCCCATTGCGCCAGCGGGGTTTTTCTCCCTTGGTTAGGTTTTGTTTCTTTAGTCGTCCACCTGGCGTTGCGCGCCGTTCGGTGAGGTTTCCCGGTTGGAGTTTTTGACGGTTTTAGGGAGAGGGGTTTTCACCTTTTGTGTTTAAAAGGCCCGCGTTTCCTTTTCTGCTGCTTCAGTCCTTTGGGGGGAAGCGAGGTGCAGGCGGCCGTCGTGCCGCCTGCACCTGGTGGTTATAATGAAGGTTTGGGGCACCAGAGGCCGTTACGCCATTCTGCGCTAGGTTTCATTGGGCGGTTAAATTGATAGGAGTTGCGTGATCTTTTTCTGTCTTGAGATCGGGTTTTGCATTAGCCACAGTCGCCGCGGGGTTTTTTCTGACTCTCTGTGTACAGTCCGGGGTTGTGCGTCGTTTCGCTGAGAATTGGGGATGGCGCGACCTAGTTTGGCTATTGAACACTTAAAGCCTTGGTAGGTTAAAAAGAGGGGGAGCGTGAGTCGGTTCTGGTTAAGATGCCGGGTCTAGAGATGGGCTCGTTCCCCGTCGAGGTGGGTGAAGAAGGTTATCATCATGATGCGTTTACTCCGCTGATTAGTCGTTTGCGTTCCGTGGGCCGTAGATCTAAAGTACCGACTGGTTAAGCCTGGGGTTTTTATTTTTTTTCTCTCTGTGTGATAGGAAGAGAAATGACGATTTTATGAGGCATCTGCGTAGATTTTTCTCATATCGCTTCTATATATCATTTTCATAAAATGACAAGCCTTGTAATAGTGTATTTTTCTTTTGCCAACCTCAATATGACTGATAATTTTAATGCAT
>LPNX010558058.1:198588-215157 GCA_001517045.1 Pseudotsuga menziesii
AGCCTCCAAAGAGTTATTCAGACCTTGAAACACTTCTGGTGTTACCTTTTCCCAAGTAGATCGACTTCATCTAAGTAATTTAATGCATGAGTTGACTGGTTAAGGATGCAGACAGTTAGAATATTTCAGTCTGGTTCATACAGTCTTAGGCTTAGAAAGAAAGTTAATTCAGAGATTCTGGGGTTCACCAGGTAGTCGCCAATTGTTGCGCCTGCAACATTTTCCCAAAATTCTAAAATTTTTTGGGACCCTCCTTTACTTCGAGTTATCCATTTTTCTTACTTAGTTTCATGCTCTTGAGTTTTGCTTATGGATTTATGGCTCCTTCCTGAATTTTGAGTGCTAGAAATTGACTGGTTTTTCATAGTTAAGATGCTTAAAGACTTCCATTGAATTTGAGTCCCTGTCATTTTGCAAAAAAGTTTTTTTTGAATTTTTGTTGCAAAGTCTCCGTGTCGGGCGCATTTCTTCTTGTTTTTCCATCGTTGCGGGCGTCTTTCGGTTTCTATCTCGCTTGCCCACCCCGCCGTTGCGGGTGGCCTTCAGATCCTCCTAGCCGTCTATCGCGCCGCCGTAGCGGAGCCTTTTCGATTCATAGTTGGCCATGTCGCGCCCGCCGTTGCGGGCGGTTTTCAGGACCGCGTGGGTTTATCGATACCGCCGTTGCGGGTGGCCTCCGACTCTTGATGTTCTTTCCCGTAGCGGGCGAGTTCCTATACCCGTCGCCGCCGTTGCGGATGGTATCATGATTGGAGCGGTCCGCCGTTGCGGGGGACCCCAAGCTCCAGGCTTCCGATATATTTTCCGAAGGCGCCCGAGGTTTTGTTTTGAGCCATATTCGCCGTTGCGGGTGATAGAATGGTAGGAGGGGTCCGCCGTTGCGGGTGGTATGAAGCTCGTGCCGCCCGACATAACTTTCGAAGCTGCCCCGATTGATGTGACTTCTCGCACGTGTGGATGTGTTTATATATGTGGGGCGAAAAACGGGGTTTTTTGTTGTTTTCGAAGGCGTGGTTGCGGTGAGGCGAGCTGTTGAGTTTACGAGCGCGTGAGAGCTAGCTGTTGGTACCGGTGGCCAGGTGGCGGGAGAAGAAGTCTAGCTATCATCAGCTCCCTCATTTGGTGGATTTCCAGGTAGGACTTTGACTCTTATCATCATTCTTTTTCGTTTTTTTAGTTTTCTTTCATGCGGTGGGGGGGTTTTAAGATTTGGACCCGTCATCCCGTTGCGCCAGCGGGGTTTTTCTCCCTTGGTTAGGTTTTGTTTCTTCAGTCGTCCACCTGGCGTTGCGCGCCATTCGGTGAGGTTTCCCGGTTGGATTTTTTGACGGTTTTAGGGAGAGGGGTTTTCACCTTTTGTGTTTAAAAGGCCCGCGTTTCCTTTTCTGCTGCTTCAGTCCTTTGGGGGGAAGCGAGGTGCAGGCGGCCGTCGTGCTGCCTGCACCTGGTGGTTATAATGAAGGTTTGGGGCACCAGAGGCCGTTACGCCATTCTGCGCTAGGTTTCGTTGGGCGGTTAAATTGATAGGAGTTGCGTTATCTTTTTCTGTCTTGAGATCGGGTTTTGCATTAGCCACAGTCGCCGCGGGGTTTTTTCTGACTCTCTGTGTACAGTCCGGGGTTGTGCGTCGTTTCGGTGAGAATTGGGGATGGCGCGACCTAGTTTGGCTATTGAACACTTAAAGACTTGGTAGGTTAAAAAGAGGGGGAGCGTGAGTCGGTTCTGGTTAAGATGCCGGGTCTAGAGATGGGCTCGTTCCCCGTCGAGGTGGGTGAAGAAGGTTATCATCATGATGCGTTTACTCCGCTGATTAGTCGTTTGCGTTCTGTGGGCTGTAGATCTAAAGTACCGACTGGTTAAGCCTGGGGTTTTTTTTTTTTTTTTTTCTCTCTGTGTGATAGGAAGAGAAATGACGATTTTATGAGGCATCTGCGTAGATTTTGCTCATATCGCTTCTATATATCATTTTCATAAAATGACAAGCCTTGTAATAGTGTATTTTTCTTTTGCCAACCTCAATATGACTGATAATTTTAATGCATGTGAGATAAACCATAGAACAACTCATTCATAAAACCTGGTGAAGATGTGCTACCATAAAAAAAAGTTATCATGCTCATAACACATTGCACATCACTTCATATTAGTGAATTGTTCAGTACGAAAGCTGAAGGTTGATTGTATGCACTGATATAATTCTGATGTACCTCAAAGAGAGTAGACTGTTGCACAAAGTTTATAAATTGGAATTACACAATACTATGATGTTGTTTATTGTAGGAAGATTTGAAAATGTCTAAAAGACAGAGAAAGAAGGCCCCAGCAGTAGAGGAGGTTCCTGCACCAGATGCAGAAGCAAAAATTGAATACATTTATGAGGACACTCAATGTGTCACAGGGGTGGAGCCAGAATACAAGTGGGGAGATATTTACAGGATGATCTCCCAAAGAGAAGTCCCAGATATGGGGCTTGAGGAGGCACCCATATATGCCAATATAGAGAAATCAGCTATTATGAAGGTCTCCACCAGACCTGAGTTGTTCCCGTGCTCCGAGTTAATGAGATGGGTGTTACCACATACAAACCACAATTCAATGCTTATCTGTAACGTCGATGGCCATGGATATGCTGCATTCAGCCCTGGATATGTAGCTTTAGCCTACCATCTACCAGAGCCTCAGATTTTCCTTACAGATAGATGGTTGGACGACCTCCGAACGGATTCCCTATACCAAACAGTCAGTGGGCTAGTTGGGAACGCTGATTGGGGAGAATCCCTTACTGTTGCCGCCTGCGAATTTCCATGCCTCAACAGAACCTATAGAAGGTGTAATTTCTATGAAACGTTCTCTTTGTATAATAGGAAATGAAAAATAAGATGATAAATTAGGAAACCTCATATTTTCATTTTATATTTCCGCAATCCGCAATGCGGGTTGCAAAATTGTGGAGTAACGTTTGTGACAAGAAATTGATTTTATTGTTTCTGCAGTTTGTAAATTGCAAGTTGCAGACACGAAAGTGCGATTTTATTGATTTTATTGATTTTCGAGGCCAATACTATTCATGTAGAGGCTAATAATATTCATTTGAGGCATTCTTCCACAAAGGGGAAACACGTAGACATCTTCACCAATTTTTTTGGAATAGATTACAAAACTTTACACTTTATGAGAACTTGAATAATGAATTTTATTATTGGTATCTGTTGTGCCAACAACACGACCCCTCCCTACTAATGGTTGTTGTATTTATTCTTATCTCTTTTCATTTTTTGGATTTAATAAAACTTCCTAAAGAGTCTTGTTTTTATGAGTTTTGTGAATTGCAGAAAACATACCTTTTCTTTTTAATCCATCGTTTTCGCAATCTGCAATCCACAATCCAGATTGCGGATGTTTGAGGTTTTTAAGTTGTAATTTCCTCCTTTTCGCAACTTGAAACCTGTAATGCGGATTGCAAATGTAGGGAAATGTTTATGCAATCAAAAAAATTACTTTTTGGTTCCGCATTTCTACAACCTGCAATGCGGATTGCGAAAATCAAAAACCAAGATAAAACAAATCAAAAAAGAAAAACTACATTTTTGCAACCCGCAATGCGGATTGCGGAGACAATATACCGTTGAGTTTGAAAATAATCACTTCCTCTTTTCCAAAACCCGTAATGCAGATTGCAGATTGCGGAAATCCAAAAAATAAAACCAACACCACATATGCTCAAAGGATTTTCCCTAAGAGAAGACAACCATATTGTATAACCAACTTATTGAATCAATGGGAAAATAGGTGAGAAAATGGAGTCAAATGAGCTTAAGGGTGGAAAAATACAACTAAAGAGGATAATGGGCCTAGTCATATGCAACAAGGTTTAAATATACCCACCTTGATTGAACATAAAGCAAAACCACCATCAATACTCCATGTAACAAACCATAATATTAACCACCAATCGAAATTCAATGAAATACCTTTATATTCATAGTTAATAATTGCTTAGATCACAAATAATATCACAAATTACTAACAAACAAACGTACACATATCCACCATAAAATACGTCAATTAGAAAAACATTCCAAATCCAAAATTCCAAGGTCAACCAAAGTTTCCCTAATAATATGATAATGTCCAAAACCAAAATTTGAAATTCAACCAAAGTTACGATAGGTGTTCATAGAAGTTTATACCTTGAAATCCATGTGGAAAGTCTATCGGTAAAGTGGCTCCAACTCCAGCAATTTCACCACGAGACCTTATAGCAATACATTGAGGCTAATAACATAGATTGTAGCACCCTTCATTAAACTCTATTCCCTAATACAACGATCCCTCCCCACTAATGGTTGTTGTCTTTATTGTTGTCTCTATTCATGTTTTGGATTTAATAAAAATTCCTAAAGAGTCTTGTTTTTATGAGTTTTGTGAACTGCAAAAAACATACATTTTCTTTTTAATTTGTCATTTCCGATATTCACAATTTGGATTGCGGATGTTTGAAGTTTTTAAGTTGTAATCCTTTCCATAACCCGCAATGCGGATTGCGGAAAGCAAACAAATAAAACCTTCAAAAGGTTGCTCCCACAATTTTATTTCTGCCTCTTCGTGTTTTGATTGCAACCGTTGATTTCTTTCAAAATCTACGACCTAGATTTATTTTGCCGTTAAAGTTTAGGTTAAATATTTTGAATTTTTACCCCTTTTTCACATTTTTTCAAACCAAAAACTTACCCTTAGCGAACGATTTTCACTGCAAATTTCGACTAAGTCAACATATTTACCCCCCTCCATCCGGTTAATTGGTAGGTTTTTCAGTCCTTTTACTAATCATTTGAGTAAATTGGGAAATCAAATTCGGTTTAATTAATTGGTTTTCGCCTTTTTATCAGAATTTCCTATTTCCTTGCAACCTTGAGGAACACCAGAACCAAAACTGCCCTTAAAGAACTAAAAAACAAGGACCCTAACAATGTCATTCTCTGTGACACAAATGGGAGGGTTTTGGATACCTGTCACTTGGATTGGTCATGGATTTATTCTATCTTTGATAATGATTTTTTCTTAGAAATCCAACTTGACCATGCAGCTTTCATAAACATAACCAAATCCTAGCTTCATGCCATAGCATCCAGGATTTCCTTAATGCCTTATACAGATGCTTTCAAATGGATTATTGATCATACCAAACCTCAATATCGGTATTTCAATGACGAAGCTCAAATTCAATTGGATTCCTTCCTTGCTTAAGTGTTTTCTAGAGCTTATCCACTTATGAAACCACAATAGTTGCTCACTAAGGAATTCTAGGAAACTTTCGTGACCCGGTACGATTTTGAGACAATGCTAAAATCTTGGATGGAAAACCCTTCCACCTTCACACCCAAAGCTGATAAGATTAACCCCATTTCTTGGTTTAAGGAATCCTTCTCTTTGCTGTCGGTCATGCTGTGTAGATTGCATGGGTTACCAAATTGCACTTCTTTTATAGCTGAATGGGAACTCTTGTCCCACCATGTTCTTAACATTGGGGAATCCTTCAATTGGGCCCAAATTTTGTCTATGGTGTTAAAAGAGGCAATTGAGAAGTAATAGAAGACTCCCGCCTTGAGGAAGCCAACATTCTCCCGCCTTTATGCATATGTTATGGATGTGTCCTGCTCGGATTTCCCTTTCCCAGCCATGGGATGGGATTGGACAAGAGTTGGACCTCCAGTCCATATCTACTGCTTGAATTTATGGAAGGATAACTTTATACCTTTATTTTATGATATCTGGGATCACTTTGTAGGTGTTGTTTATCATAAAGGTTTCAAGCAAGATGCCCCCACCTTTTCAGCCCAAGCTAAAGCATTGATTTCCACAATGGGTGATTGGTATGTGGGAGAATATTTATCCTATATAAGGATTT
The DNA here is from genome assembly GCA_001517045.1 of Pseudotsuga menziesii. NCBI lineage: Eukaryota > Viridiplantae > Streptophyta > Pinopsida > Pinales > Pinaceae > Pseudotsuga > Pseudotsuga menziesii. The sequence goes on from LPNX010558058.1 coordinate 204,497, forward strand.
GGGGCAGCAAAAAATTCCATCTACTGCCCAGGATTGTGCTAGACATATTGGTGTTGGAAGAGATATCCTTCCAAAAACTGTTTAATTGGGTTTTCCCAAAGCTGACTGGAGCAAAAAGGAAGGGGTGGCCCGATTTCCCCCTTAACCTTGTATCTTTGGTAATTCAAAATTCAACACATGCCAGCTTGCTTGGGAAGATAATTACCACTCTAAATATTGGAGAATCTCCTAAGAGGATGCATGACCCAAAGTATTTCTTGGCCAATCATTTCACACAGGAGCACATGAAGAGTTCTTATGTTCATTGGACCACCCCCGATGATTCTATTTATCAGGGTGTTGAATCCTTTTCTAAGGTATTGAAAAATACTTATTCACAGGATGAAAAGAGCTTCATCTTCCAATATCAGCAGGAGGTCAAGGCCAAAGTGGTCAAGTATAGGAAGATAGAATTGTCACTGGTGGAGAAGGCACATGAAAAACTATTGGAGAAAGAAGCACATAAAGCTCATCCCAACACCTCTTTGGTGCTTAACTCTCATACATATGACCAAGGGAAATCCCTTGTTGAGGATCATTCTCCACAAACTAGAACTTTGAACACTCTTAATTCTGTTATTTAATGAGCTGCAGAGATGAAGAGAAGATTAGCATTTATGAGCTCAGTGGTTGAAGCACAATCAACATCTTTAACCCCTCCAGCTAAGAAGAAAAAGGTCCAAGAGCCAGTACCACATGTTGATACACATAATATTGAATACGATGATCCTAAAGAGGAAATACTCCCCTTTAAATTTTCATGTCCAATTACCATTCTTGTCAGGTTACCAACAGTTGTTTCAATTGCTCGAACTTTTGTTGATCCACTTGATGGCTTAGTGGTCGATGATTCTTTCCATGAGATTCACTTATCAGAAATTACCACAACCACTACCATTACATCTCCTAAACCCTCATCCATACCTATGAGTATTCCTATTTTCATATCATTAGATGCTCTAGTCCCACATGCCACAACAATTGACCAACCGACTGCCTCTATTGAAAATGTATCCATACAGCCAGCCCAAGTTAAAATTTCTGTCTCACCTTCGGATCCAGCTGTGGTTCCAATTTCAGTTGTATTCTTAGATCCTGTCACTTCATCCACCATCTCCAGTTTCAGCCTCTGGTGCTCCAATGTAATCCATCTCCATTACCCAAATAACCATTCCTATTCCTACTCCTGTTCATTCCCAATCTGTGCCTTTAGTCACAGTTTCAGAAATGTCAACACTTGCTTTGTAGGAGATAGAAGACTTTGGTGAAGATGTAGTGGTCTCCCTAGGGGAGTACTTTTGGATCAAATCATAAAATGTTGTGGTGAAAAAGGGTTCCAAAATAACCAGGCAAGGGGATCTAGTGTAAGGCACTGCCCCTAATAAGGTCATATGGAAAAGAGCCTTCACTGATGTGAGACAGGAAGATCTTGAGACTGTTTCTTCCATGGGAGCCTTTGTAGGGGAAAACTATGACTTTGTTTCCTCCCTAAACAAATAAATTGAGATGAAAGAACAAGAACTGCAAAATCTCAGGGAGGAGCATCTCCATATCGATGAACAACATCAACTTAAGCTGCAGTAGATAAAAGATGGTTATGAGAGGCATCTTGGAGACATGCAGGCTCAAAATCAAGTGCTTTAGCAACAACTAAAGGAAGCACAAGAGATGAGTGTGTATTATACAGGAGAAATCACAACCCTTGAGGAACAATTGAAGGATTCACAGTTCCTCTCTGCTGCTTCCTCTTTCTCGAAATTCTCCAAGGAAGAATTTAAGGAACTTGCTCTAAAAATTCATGAAGATCGTAATAATTTGTTTGTTCAATTGTTTGAAGGATTGAACGATATACATGAAACCTACAATTCTTTTGAGTTCCACTTTGATTTTCTCTATGATCACAATCATAGAAGGAATGAGGCAACCAAGGATTTTGAATATGTGTTGGATTGGCAAAAGTTCATTAATGACAAACCTGAAAATGTACTTGTGTTGGACAAGATGAAGATAAAAGGATCAAGTTTTGTCTAGAGTATTGGGAAAACATCTGTGAAATGGTGGAATCCATGATCCAACATGGGCAGAGGGCATGTAGGAAGAGATGGTTCACATCTGACAGCCTCTTAAGCTTGTTGGGATTTCCCACCGTGGACTTGATTGAGAACACTCTCCCACCTAAAATATTGATTGAGCAGGTTGAAAGGGAGCACTTGAAATCCAAGGAACACATAGAGTATCTTGATCACATCCACATGGTAGAGATTAAATAGATGATCTAGTCACCCATAACCTCAAAAATGAGGATTAATATCTTCCCACGAGAATGGGCAAAGGAAAAGAAATTGGAGACCAAGAACTTTACTTTAGAGTCCAGTTACAACTTGGGCATGGTCAATATCAGGACATTGAGGATTTGTTGGATGTATTTGAAAAGTGGCGATCTTCCCTTGACAAATATTAAATAATTATTATGTACTTCCCACTTCCATGGGAGATTCGTTCCATTGTATTATTTATCAGTTCAACTAAGTTTAATGAATTAAATTTGGTTTGTGTTCTGAAATTCATGTTTTAGAATATGTTGGTATTTATCTTATGTTCACATTTTATTGCCTATGTTTAGTCTTCAGAAGTTATTTTCAATTACAGCACGTATCACTTTTAATCTGTGATGAGCAGGGTTCATGATTTACCTTGATTTTGTTCATTACATAATCAATTACATTTATATTCTCCTTGATTTTGTAAATTTATATTTACTGTGATGAGCAGGGTTCATGATTGTGTCCACTTTAGCACCCCAAATCAATACATTTATATTCTCCTTATGCTTGGTTGTATAGGTGAAAATATAGGTGGATCATATGAGGATGATGATAAAATGGACAAAAATTGCATCCACTTTAGCATCCCAAATAAATTACATTTAAATTCTACTTGTGCTAGATTGTCTAGGTGCAAAACTAGGCACATTATATAGAAATGTTGCTAAAGTGGACAAATTATTATTTGATGAAGAAAGATGACAACAAAATGAACATATGAGGTTTCCTCAATTTGGCATCTTAGTTTTCATTTCCTATTGTACATAGAGAACGTTTCATAGAAATTAGAACTTCTATAGGTTCTTTTGGTATATATATGTTTGTTATATATATATGGGGATGTGGGGATGAGGCCAGGAGATAGCTATGAGGTTTGATGGTTCATGGAAGTGCATGTAGGTTTGATGGTTGACATAAGTTTAGATTTGAGGCATTAGTAATGTGTGAAAGCCACTAGATACATATGGAAGAATCATGGAGGTTCCACTTGAAACCCTTAACTTCAATGTAATTATAGTTATAAAAAACCTAGAATAAGGAGGGAAAAGGGTTCACTTTTTCACTAGCCATCGATTGTTCCATAGTATATGTGGTATTGTGGAGGAGATGTTAATAAAGTAGTGAAAAATAAATATATTCTAGAGGAATATAGAATATCATAATGTCTTGTAGATTTGTAGAAATCTTGAACATCTTTGTAATATGTATTGTAATCTCCATAATATAAGAAGATGGAAGACACAAGGCTTTTTTGCTTATTGGTTTTCCTGTATCGGGTTTATAATATAACTTTGTGTCCAATATGTGTCTTTGTTGTAGTTTTATTCCGTGCTACATTAGCTAAATAAACATACTAGTGTGTTTTATTTTCATGATTAAATCACTAAAAAGATAAAACTTGATGGTCCTATAGTCGAACATTTTTTTCATTATAGTTGTAAATTGTTGATTTGTTTTTGTAAGGTTTCAATTGGAATATCCAATATGGTTTAATAACCATATTGGTATCAAAATGGTTTTATTTGGGAGGTTTCTAGTTTAATCATAATTTATGCTTCCTAGTCTTAGGAAATCCAAATCCATGCGAGACTTGTACCCTGTGGATCACAAGATTGGAACAAGAAGAGATAAGAAGTAGACACAATCCTCATAAATGGAAGTATAGCACTAAGAAGGAACCATTAAGGATGGAAAAATTAGGTTCATGATGTTGTAAACTCAAGTAGTTAATATTTCTAGGAGCATGGATGTACTCATGGCCACTGTTGAGAAAAATATTAACCCCCTTTTAAAGAAACCTAAAAATCATAAGATGTTATCGTGATAAGTCAAGGAAAAAGAAGGAATAATGGAAGCTCGAAAAAGGGAAATCCGGTAATCAATATTCTTACACACCCTATTTAAAATGGAAGAAAAGGTGGATTTCAAAGCCTACAATGTTGAGGAGGGTGGAATTAAATTGAATCATTTTTCAATAATTAGAAGTTTATTTCAATGTGCATAATGTATGAGAGGAAAGGAAAATGGATTTTTCTATAATGAAGCTAGAAATCCATGCATAGACTTGGTGTGAGGGACACACCAAGGAACTTAGGCTAAGGGGAGTCCCATCAGTAACTAAGTGGGTTCCATTAAAATATCTCCTCAAATACTTGTTTTACTCTATTGGATATGAAGAGAACCAGAAGTACGTAGAGAACAAAAGTACAATACACACTTTAAAAATAAATCCATTCAGTTGGGATGAATATCTATGACCTAAATGTTCTCATCAAGTACCTAGGATGTCTTCAAAGTCGGATAAGAAGGCATGTTATACTACGTGATTCAAAGACCATACATGAAATCTGTGTGCAAGCCTAAAAGAATGAATTTGATAAGGTGTAGTCAAATGGGTCAAAGTGGTTGGACCAATATACTGGACCTGTTATCACGAATCTTGTAGATTCCCCGTGAGGTGTTCCTATTAAGGACGATAGTGGAAAGGCATATAAAGTCATGACCCACAATATCTAGGACTTACAAAAGAACTCGGATGTCACACTAGTCAAGGATATCGACACTGTGGACCCAGTGAAACACTAAACCTAGGGGGCATCCCTAAGACCAAAAAACCCTAAAATTAAGGAAATTGAAAATATTGGTGAGGGAAAATTGGGTGAATCTCTTATTTATGTTATTAATTAGAGTTTGGAACAAAGAATTAGAGATTCATAGCATCCAGATGAAAAGCCCCAAATTTTCCCTAGGGTTTATATAGGAAAATTGGGAACTAGGGAAAATTGGTGAAATTAGGTGAAACTGGACACTTAGATTGGTTGTTGGGTGCAATATTAGGCGATTGGAGATGAAACCAACAATACCCAATTTTCAGTTCTGCAGAAAATACCACTTTTCCCAAAGGGGGCGTTTCCCTAGAAACGAGCCAGTGCTTTGAATGGGTAAATGGAGCCCGATTAAGCAAAAAATTTGAATCTAGGGGTTTTGCTTTAAATCAAAAGTGATTTTTTAATCTTGAATCTTGCCGCAAGCTAGAAATTATAGATCTAAGAAATGAGGGTTTTAACTTTTATGGAATGATGAGCAATGCATGTACATAAAATAAAAGAAGAGAAACTCACTTGGGAGACGTACCTAGAATTTGTAAATGGATTGAGAAATGATGAGGATTGTCAAACTCCTATCAAAATAAAATTTCCCAGTCTGGATCTTGGTGTTGCTATGTCTTAGATAGTCACCCTTGTGCCCCCCTTCAACCTGCTATATCAAAGAAACACAAACCGATCAGAAAAATGCCTAAGATATGCAAAATACGAAAAGGAAAAGGGAACAAAAAGTCACAAAGAAAAAAATACTCCCTGAACCAAACACCTGGGAGTCGAGACGAAGGTGAGTTACCCCACAAAATCACCCTCTCTCTCCTAGCACGGCTCGTTCTCCTACAAATGAAATGGGTAAAGGAAAAATGAAAGATATTTCCCAGATGAAGCTCAATATGGAAGAAAAACAATGCCAATCATCAAATCAGAACATCCACAAGATACACAGATCAATAATCCCAAGCAAAAGATCTCTTTATTGATATTTCGGTGCCAAAGATCATCAATTACAATGGGGGGGTCACCTCTCTTAAATAGTTTTAGAGATACATAAATCCTAACTCACTTTATTATCCAACGGTTGATATTAAAAGATCATCAACGATGGAGATCAACAACACATAGCTTGTCACATGGATCAAGTGACTGAGTCAACCAAAGGGGGCGCACTTTGCTCAAGGATGCCTATCCTAAGTCAAACTCAAAATATGACATAGAGTGTGATACAATAATACATTGATGGGGGTATTAGGGGCTTAATTCACCCTAGGACCCTTTACAACTTCAAATCATAAGATATAATCATGAAATGCATCAATAGCCAATTAGAGGGGGCACCCCTTGGGGGGCTTCTCCTCACTGGCTGAGCCATAAACAAATAATTGAGACATATGCTAACTGAAAGCTGCTGAAGGACTGTTCAAGATGCTGAGAAAGATCATCTGTCAAAGTTCCAAGCCATTTCCTTGACCCAGGAGGCCAAATAGATTTTCTTAGTGAATTTATAGTTCATTTTATGTTGGTAAACTCTCTGGAAACTGATAAATCCATCATAACTCACTCCAGGGTCCAAGCTGGGGTAAACTGATTGATTTGGATTATCTAGAGACATATAAGAATGGTATAAGTGACTACTCATACCTCCTGGAACACTGATATGCTCTAGGAGGACCAATCATGCCATCTGGAATAAAAATTGATCATCTAGCCAATAATTAAGTGATAATAATCACTTTTCTGGAGAAACCGGGCCAAAATCTCAAAATTGAGAATACAGTATTGGCCCTGATCATGTTTCAAACAAATGTGGACCATGTTGTATTTTTGGGTCACTGCCTTGGGAAACATGATTGACTTGGTCAAATGGGTTGACCAGGTCAAAGTACCCGAAATCAAGGTGAGATATTGTACCAATATGATCTTGCAACATTCCAAGGTAAGCCATGCTCCAATGGTGTATATCAAAACCCAACTTAAGTCAGTTATTCATAATCATAGTGACCAAACATAATAATAATAAAAAAAATATACCTTTGCTTCTGAAAGATCTTAGATTCTTCTGGAAATCTGCTTGCTCATCCCATACTTACAAAGTGTAATCAATGTGCTATAGATGGGTGATGATGGAAGAATCAGGCTAAGGAAAAAGGGAAATGACTTTGACTGACTTTGACTCGGTAATCTATCTGACTGATAACTAATAAACTCTACCAAGGTGACACATGCATGACAGATATCAATAAGGGAAGGAGGTGTCTCACATATGGGTGAAGTACTTGGGTATGCTTCCCTCATACTCTAGCAATTTTTCCTTTGCAACCTTTTTGCAAATATAGGTCAACCTTGAGAGGTAGGTTCCCTGGAATCCTTCTGGGCTCCAATACTGACAAAGACCTAGTCTTTCCTGAGTAGTCTCACCCTGTGGCCCCATGGGGACCATTGAGCTGAACACTATACAAGGACTGAGTGCTCATCCTTTGACCATTAACCTTTCAATGAATATTACAATTTCATAAGATAGTAGGCAACCTATAAGAGTATGTGCCCTGGAAATCCTTCTGGGATCTAGTAAATGAATAAGGCTACCCGCTGCCCGCGAGAAATCCATAGCATCGATTGGTTCGCCTCTCCCTGATGCCCCTGTAGAGAGAAAACTGAGACTTACATTATACAAGGAATGGGTGCTCAATCTCTTGGCCACTGACTACCATTTTTCAACATTTTATACTTTTGCATCCTTTAGATATAACTTTTATGCGTTCCGATGCTTTAGTGTTTAGCAACACTGTTATGGTGGAGCACTTGCTTTGAGGACTTAAGGATGAAAAACCTGTGCACCTAGCCGCACTAGCCAAGACACATACTTCATAGCCCGAGACACATAACACCATGGAGTTTGTCACACACAATGGTCAGAATGGGGAAGGGGCCTTCAATCTCACTGGTCTCTATCAGTCATAGTCATAGGGTAGAAACAAAAGTGGATGAACTGTGTGGATGGGAAGAAATTTAAGATCATCCTTGTTAGAATAATCAACCCATAGTATTACCCACTTAGACATTAATTCATTTATTTTTGTCTTATTTGCCTAGTCCATGAGTCCCACCATGTGCAAGTTGCTAATTGCCTATCCATAGAGGTCAAACTTGCCATATTTGACTCATGTAGCGCTTGGGAAATCCTTAAGAATCAAATCTACTTTATTCCTGGCCTCCTAGGCGCCCTTTTGCTTTTTTTGCTTTATTGCCTGCTTTTTCAGTGTTTTAAGGCACATAGGAAAGCAAGACTAGGTGAGGTGAACTTGTTTTTTGCCCCTTTCATCCTCCACTCTTTCCTCCATGCAAAAGAATGTATGAGCTGCCATTCCACCACTCATTAGATTTCCCATGTGCCCTTTCCAATTCGTGAGCCTCATGACAGATTTGGGATCAGCTTTTTACACCTATGGGGGATTTGCCTATTTTGGGTAAGCCTGCTTTATGCTAGTTTTGGATGCCTCCTTATGCATTCGATATCTTGATGTATTCTATATATTCATAAACCTATGTTATTATAGGGTTGGCTACTGTACATTCAGTTAATATAATTTTGTGTTACAGCTCCATTTTCAGTCTCCATTGTTAGCAATTTTGCATGATCAATTGATAATTGTTGTGGGTAAAATTAATCTACTGCTGGCATGAATTTCTACATGGTATCAGATCCATTGTAGGTTGTTACTCTACTTCAAAAATTGTTTTGCAGGTTCGACATCAAGACTGGGAGCCTTCTACTGACAGCCGGGACAGATTTTCTAAAGCTATGGATTCACAGAAAACTATCTTGACTCCCTTCAACTATTTTGAATGGAAAGCAGAGATGGAGATCTTGTTGAGAGCGAAAGGCCTCTACAGGGTGACTATGGCAACAGAAGCAGAGCCCAATGCAGCTGCAGAGAAGATCAAATGGCACAATCGGAGAGATGAGGCCTATGGCCTCCTATGTCTCAGTATTTCCCGAGACCTCCTTTTCCATCTCGATGGATTAACTTCACCGGATCAAGTATGGGAGAATATTTCTAATCTTTTTGGAAAGACAGATGAGATGAGGGGACATCATATTGTAAATGAGCTGATTTCTCTGAGTCCCAGTAGCTTTGAATCCCTGCAGCTATATTTCTCCAAGTTCAAAGCACTAGTTTTGCAGCTGAAGCAGTGTGGTATCTAAAAGAAATATGATCAGCTCGTATTGGCCATCCTCTCGAAGCTAGGACCTGACTACACAGTCTTTGTTTCGACCTTCTATGCCACAAAACTCACAGCTCGAACCTGGAAGATGCCTAGCCTTGCAGATTTCATGGAATCTCTCACACAAGAATAGGACAAGCTGGTGATGATGGGCACCATCAAACCATCCAAAGATCAAGCTTTGATTGCTGGAGATTCGAGGGTGGATTCAAAAAGAAAAAAGAAAGATAAAAAGCCACCTGAGCAAAGAAGAGACAAGAAGCAGTCTCCAGAGGATCAACAAGGTCCCAAGAAAAATACCCAGAAGAAGAAAAACAAAGGTGAAATGAACAAGTGCTCATACTGTTCGAAAGGGCAATCACACTGAAAGCTCTTGTATGAAAAAGCAGATTGATATGCTGATCAATCTCCTGGAGAAGAATGGCATCTCCCTTCTAGAAAGCTCAAAGAAGAGAGAAGGAGGATCAAGTTCCGATGACAGAGAGAGAGTTCATGCTCTAGTTGCTGGCACATCAAGCTCACCCAGTTTTATCATAGATTCTGGAGCTTCAAGACACATGGTTTCGACTAAGGAGGCCTTCTCCTCACTGGATATGTCGAAAGGACCATCTATTGTATTGGGAGATGACTCTCTCACTGAAAGTAAAGGCAAAGGAAGGATAGATCTTGATCATGGTAACTTCAACAATGTGCTGTATGTCCCTGGTCTCGCCTCCAACCTCCTATCAGTGTACCAGATGACCCACACTAGGTCTCCTAAGAAATTCATATTCTCGCCCAATGAAGTTGAGATCACAAAAATCTCAAGTGGTAGAGTCATTGAAAAAGGAGTAGCGAATCATGCTCAAAAGATATACATGTTTTCACACTTCCTACCTTACTCAAACCCCTCTGCTCTTCTTATCCATGCTAATGAAGCTAGCAAGCTGTGGCATGAAATATTTGGCCATCTAAATTACAAGTATCTGTCTGATATTAGTGAGAAAGAAATGGTCATAGGGCTGCCCAAGATAAAATTTTCCAAAGGAGTCTGCCAAGGCTGTATCCTAGGAAAACACCCAGAGCATAAGTTTGAGAAAGCTAGTCATGAGAGAACCTCTGCACCCCTCGAGCTGATTCATAGTGATGTTGCTGGCCCATTCCCTCATATGTCCATGAGTCAGGCCAAATATGAATTGACCTTTATTGATGATTTTTCCAGGTATTGTTGGGTTCACTTCATGAAACACAAGTCTGAAGTTTTTGGCCTATTCAAAGTCTTTAAGGCTTTGGTTGAAAACTAGTGTGGAAGGAAACTCAAGGTCCCCAGATCTGACAATGGTGGTGAGTATGTCAAGTCTGAGTTTATTAACTATTGTGCAGATGCAACATTCTATCCCCTACACACCACAGCAAAATGGTGTTACTGAGAGGAAGAACAGATCACTGAAGGAGATGGAAACATGCATGATGGAGGCCAAAACTTTGCCAC
>LPNX010558058.1:217357-246251 GCA_001517045.1 Pseudotsuga menziesii
GCACTTGGGAAAGCCTTAGGAATCAAATCTGCTTTATTCTTGGCCTCCTAGGCACCCTTCTTCTTTTTCTGCTTTATTGCCTGCTTTTTCAGTGTTTTAAGGCACATAGGAAAGCAAGACTAGGTGAGGTGAACTTGTTTTTTGCCCCTTTAATCCTCCACTCTTTCCTCCATGCAAAAGCATGTATGAGCTACCATTCCACCATTCATTAGCTTTCCCATGCGCCCTTGCCAATTCGTGAGCCTCATGACAGATTTGGGATCAACTTTTTACACCTATGGGGGATTTGCCTATTTTGGGTAAGCCTGCTTTATGCTAGTTTTGGATGCCTCCTTATGCATTTGATCTCTTGATGTATTCTATATATTCAGAAACCTATGTTATTACAGGGTTGGCTATTGTACACTCAGTTAATATAATTTTGTGTTACAGCTCCATTTTCAGTCTCCATTGTTAGCAATTTTGCATGATCAATTGATAATTGTTGTGGGTAAAATTAATCTACTGCTGGCCTGAATTTATACAATCCTAACATGACAAGTACAGGTATCTGAGATATATCACATAGCAACAACTAAACCAAGGAAATATACTCAATCTCACCATGTATACATGGCTGTGTGTACCAACTCCTGATCAATTGCTCTGCTGAAATGAACTAGATCATCATCACCAAAATAATCTCAATGGACTCCTGAGTCTTAGTATTGGAAAGGAAAATATAACGACAAGGCTCTGAAGTGGAATGAATCTGTAGAGATCCATGCTGGTACCCCATGTAAAAGTAGCCCGGAATACAAAAAAGAGACAAGTCTGCACGCTACATCAATGAAGCCTAGCTGCAAATATATATGTGATAACATTTGGCTCTAGCTGGGGCAAGTGCTCTAATGAAGAGAGTGCTTGAGAACCTCAGAGATATCTGGTCTGCACCACCATCAAAAAATAGCAATCTAGCACATCCTAGCGCATCCAACATTTTGCTTCCTCTCAAATTTTTTACCCATGGTCTACAAACATGGAAACAAGAACAACCATAGTAGCATGTATGGGAAAAATATATGCGCAAAACAAAATGTCAGGAAACAATTGCTGAAAGTAAAATGCTGAAATATAAATTCTAATCTACTCAGATGCAGAACAAGTAGTGGAAAACATAAGACTCATTCATCAATCAGATAGAAAACAGACTCAAACTACTGCTCAAATGAGCTTATTTCATCCTACCTACGCTAACTGATGGTGAAAAGATGATGTCCTAAGTCAGGCCAGGGACATAGTCCCTTAGATGAACCTGATGTACAGGATTCTGGAATTTGCGAACATCTAGACAAGAAATACATGTTCCCTTCAAATCGTTCTACTATTAATGGTCCCATCCAAAGGTCTCCTAATTGTCTTGAAATATAATTAAAGGCACAATTCTCAACAATTACCTCATCACCATAGGAACACTTACGCTGATTGACACATGAATAAATGATTGGAATATCACAAGTAGGTATAATGGAGGGATCAAAGTTGCCTTTGGTATGGGGTAAAGGAATCGTCCTACTTCTTTCAGGTATGGTGTTTACACATGGAGGACCCCCGTTTATAGGAAGTGCAATTATTCCGACTAGAATTTATCGTATCTCTCTTCTCATATGATTGGGTTGAATATCAACATTCTGTAGGTGTGTTGAGATCACTTCTTTAACTATTTCCCCTACGGTCCAAAAATCTCTAAATACTTCACCAATATTATCTTTGATGGACGATATAGTTTCAGAATGATCCACTAGTTTTCTAGATCCTTCTCTCAGAGGCATAGGATTTTTTCCCTTTATAAAGGCCTCAGATAAGTTCCTTTCAACCACCTCTTCCAGAGATGTCAAGGGCGTGATAAGAGTGTGAGATGCATTAGTTTCTTTGTTGAGAGGACTTTCATGAGGTAACAAGAACCATGGATAGTGAGAAACTGAGGGGTAACGAAAATTATTCATACCCCCCCTTGATCTCGAGGGTCACACTGATTAATTGATTCAAATTGGTTATCAGGATTAAGAGCTGAGTTTTAATTTCAACCGTGGGAGGAGAACTAGTAGCTTGAAAAGTGAGCAAATTATTTAGGGAAAATTCCTTCCCAAAAGCATCATTAATTAGAACACCCTCTTCCCAGCTTCGAATTAACTAGATTTATCATTTCATGTCTTATGCCATTTCTTAGCCCTTGCCTAATCTCTTGAATAGGGAGATGAACTGTTCTTGTCGAATTATTAGGAATGTTATTAGTCATTAACCTGGTGTCACTATGACAGGTTTGTTCAGAAGCTTCAATAGATAAGTCCCTATGGGGTTCAGGATAATGATTTGCATTACTATCCATAATTTCTCCTATCAATTGTTGATGAATGAGCTCTTGTCTAAACCTAAGATCATCCTCATCCTGAGAGTCATATTTTCCTACTCCCATAAAGAAAACATGCGTATAATCATCTTCCTTTCTTGCCACATTTATTCTTTCAACACCTAAGGTATCCTTTCCACATGTCTTTTTTACTCCATCCTCATAGATTTCAAGATATCCATCGATAAAAGTTTCCCTACAAATTCTTATCAAATTCCCATCGGATTTGGGTATGCAAGCATATGATAAGTTCATCATCAATTAGCCACCTAAACCGACTGCCCATTTCCTAGATAGTAACATGTCATATATGGGGGGAAGGTCGATCACCAATACGTCCATCATAGTGTTTAGACTGGGACAAGCAAACCAGTAAGCTTTTAAATTTTTAATTAGGCCATATGCTTGGACACTCCTTGAGTCAATCGCACAAAAATTTCCATAAGGACAGGTGATTTCTAATCCCATTTCTTTCATGATTCTTAGAGGCATGACATTCATAGCAGCTCCAGATTCTAACATACAATTATGGAGTAAGAAGTTGTTGATTTGTAATGTGAGATAGAACGAGGGATGTCCTCCACTCTTCCTCTCATATATAGCAGTGTGAATCTAGATGGGAGGGTCCACCTCTACCCCTCGGCCTCTAATACTCTGAATGTGACAAGACTCATAAATGGTATCGGGAGCATTATCCATTGGAATGTTATCTAAGAAACGTTGAACTTGAACCTTGAAATACGATAACTTTACTAATTCATCGAGGGGCACATTTTGCATAACCTTATGCAATTATTGTTCTACATCTGTCCCTAGGTCATGGTCACAAAGATATTGTTCTTCCCATTCATCTTCTTCTACAACTTTATGCTTATCCATGAAAGGTGTTGTGTCTTGCTCTTTACTTCTGCATTGGTACGCTTAAGTAGTGGGCTGCATTGTTGTGTATACTAATTCTTCTTCTTCTTCTTCCCAATCCCCATCTTCTAGTACGATTCATCCAAAATTTTCTTCTTCAATGAAATCTTCAACTAAGTTCATACCCTGATCCTCAGGCTCAAAATCCTCGGATCTTCCTTACGATCCTCACATATGTTCACATTCCTGCCCTCAGCTAGCTCATTTCTTCTAGGGGTTTGTCTGTTTTCATCCATGTGACCTCTTTGGTTGTTCCAGAATGGTCTGGGGCCGTAGGCATTTCTGTTTCTTTCAAGATCCCTAGTTTGTGCTATGTCCTTTGTGAACAAAGTAAGGCTTTTCATCATTTCAAACATTGCCTCTATCGTGGGTTTCTCCTCTACAACAGGTTCCTTGGCTCTCCTGGGCTTTGGGTCACTATAGGAAGATGAAGGAGCATAAACATCTAAAACGTTTTTCTTTCCCACAGACACTATGTTAGCTTTTGATTCCTTTTCCCACGTTTGAGCGGTCTTAAGGTCATTTGGGTTTTTATCTTTAAGATTTAGACCGAACCATCCTTCAAAGGTGTTTAAATAAATTATTAGGATAGCCTGAGCGGTTGGTTGTAGGTCTTGAGGAATGTTTGAGACAAGCTTATCAAATCTTATATTGAATTCATGAATAGTCCCAGTTTCTTTCTTTTTAACCTCAAACAAGTGATTTAAAAGGAACCTATTATCTGGCTTAGCTGACCAATATTCTATAATTTTTTTGGTAAAAACATCATACCCATCTACGGATCCTGCGGGAAACCTATCAATCCAACTCCCGACATATCCTTCTAAGGATGTTTTTCAGGGCGACCATATAAACATCTTTGGCTTCAACCCCATAGGAATCCATGTAGTTACACACTCATTCAATGTGTTCTTCGATAGAAATCACATATGAACCATTGAATATGGGGAGCTTATCAAAGTACTTCTCAGGAAAATCATGAGGAGCACCATGGATCATTGAAAAATCGAAAGGAGAAGGTCTGGCTCGGCTTCCAAATTTCCTAGGCCCTATGGGAGGATTGTTATGAGCCATTGGAGAACTTACTCTGGGAGGACTACTTGGCAGAGTGGAAGGGTTTAAACTGTTCGTCGAAGAATTGGGATGAATAGGAATGAGACTTGACTGAAATGCTTCTGGAGAGTTGTTTAAAATTTTCCGAGGTGAATTAATCACCCTTCAATAAAAGCTCAAGGATTGATCTTTGATTTTTTTATTTTATTTTGATTTCGAATGTATGTTAAGGAATTTTGAGGAATGTTTCGATTTTGAAGGTTATACTCATGGGTAGGTCCCTCAGGGGAGTCGCGTTGTGGAGTCGCCAAGTGAACGAACTGTCATGTTCACCAAAATAAAGTGTCGTGAGAGAGATAGAAAAATACAATGATCGTGTTAAGTTAAGAATTGAAATGCGATCACTGGGTTTAAGGACAGATGTGATATGAATGATTGTAAAGGTAAACACATTCATAGACACTAGAGGTACTTGAAATGAACCAAGGTAAGCCTCTACCTCCCCGGCAACGGCGTAAAACATGTTATCACAAATCTTGTAGATTCCCTTTGAGGTGATCCAATTCAGGACAATAGAGGAAAGGCATCTAAATTCATGACCTACGATACCGAGGACTTCTGAAAGAACTTAGATGTCACACTAGTCAAGGATATCGACACTTTGGACCCAGTGAAACACTAAGCCTAGGGGTCATCCCTAAGACCAAGAAACCCTAAAATTAAGGAAATTGAACAGATTGGTGAGAGAAAATTGGTTGAATCTCTTAGTTAGGTGATTAATAAGAGTTGGAATGAAAACTGAGAGATTCGGAGCATCCAAATGAAAAGCCCCAAATTTTCCCTAGGGTTCATATAGGAAAATTGAGAACTAGGAAAAATTGGTGAAATTAGGTGAAACTAGACACTCAGATTGGTTGTTGGGTACAATATTAGGAGATTCGAGATGAAACAAACAATACTTAGTTTGCGGTTTTAGAAAAAATACTGCTTTCCTCAAAAGGGGCATTTTCTCTAGAAACGGGCCAATGCTTTGAATGGGTAAATGGAGTTCGATTAAGTTGAAAATTTGAATCTAGGGGTTTTGCATTAAATTAAAAGTGGGTTTTTAATATTGAAGGTCACTGTAAGCTAGAACTCATATATATAAGAAACGAGGGTTTTAACGTTTATGGAATGCTGAATAATGCATGTACAGAAAATAAAACAAGAGAAACTCACCTGGGATACGTACCTGGAATCTGTAGATGGATTGAGAAATCACGAGGAATGCCGACCTCCTATCAAAATAAACTTTCCCATTTCGAATCTTGTTGTTTCTATGTCTCAAACAGTCACCCTTGCGCCCCCCTTCAACCTGCCAGATTAGAGAAACATCAACCAATCAGAAAAATGACTGAGATCTACAAAATACAGAAAGGAAAAGGGAACAAAAAGTAAAAAAGACAAAAATACTCACGGAACCAAACACCCTAGAGATGAGTCGAAGGTGAGTTACCCCACAAAATCGCCCTCTCTCTCCTAGCGTTCCTCCTTCTCCTGCAAATGAAATGGGTAAAGGAAAAATGCAAGATCTTTCTCGAATGAAGCTCAGCATGGAAGAAAAACAATTCCAATCATCAAATCAGAACATCCACAAGATACACAGATAACGAATCCCAAGAAAAATTTATCTTTATTGATATTCTGGTGCCAAAGCTCATCAATTACAATGGGGGGGTCACCTCTCTTAAATAGTTTTAGAGAGACATAAACCCTAACTCACTTATTATACAACGGTTGAGATTAAAATATCATCAATGGTGGAGATCAACAATACATAACTTATCACATGGATCAAGTGATTGACTCAACCAAAGGGGGTGCACTTTCCTCAAGGACGCCTATCCTATGTCAAACTCAAAATATAACATAGAGTGTGATATAATAATATACTGATGGTAGTCACTTAGGGGCTTAATTCAACCTAGGACCCTTTACAAATTCAAATCATAATATATAATCATGAAATATATCAATAGCAAATTAGAGGGGGCACCTCTTGGGGGGCTTCTCCTCATTGGCTGAGCCATAAATAAATAATCTGGACATATGCTGACTGAAAGCTGCTGAAGGACTATTCAGGATGCTGAGAAACATCATCTGTCAAATTTCCAAGCCATTTCCTTGACCTAGGAGGCCAAATTGATTTTCTTAGTGAATTTCTAGTTCATTTTCTATTGGCAAACTCTTTGGAAACTGATAAATCCATCATAACTCACTCCAGGGTCCAAACTGGGGAAAACTGACTGATCTGGATTATCTAGAGACATAGAAGAATGGTATAAGTGACTACTCATACCTCCTGGAACACTGATCTACTCTAGGAGGACCAATCATATTGCCATTTGGAATAAAAAATGATCATCTAGCCAATAATTAAGTGATAATAATCACTTTCTGGAGAACCGGGGCCAAAATATCAAAACTGAGAATACAGTATTGGTCCTGAGCATGTTTGAAACAAATGTGGACCATGTTGTATTTTTGGGTCACTGCCTTGGGAAATGTGATTGATTTGGTCAAATGGGTTGACCAGGTAAAAGTACCCAAAATCAAGGTGAGATATTGTACCAATATGATATTGCAACATTCCAAGGTTAGCCATGTTCCAATGGTGTATATTAAAACCCAACTTAAGTCAGTTATTCATAATCATAGTGACCAAACATAATAATAAAAATAAAATATACCTTTGCTTCTGAAAGGTCTTAGATTCTTCTGGAAATCTGGTTGCTCATGCCATACTTACAAAGTGTAATCAATGTACTATAGATGGGTGATGATGGAATAACTAGGCTAAGGCAAAAGGAAAATGACTTTGACTGACTTTGACTCAGTGATCTATCCGACTGATAACTAATAAACTCTACCAAGGTGACACATGCATGAAAAATAACAATAGGGGATGGAGGTGTCTCATAGATGCGTGAAGTACTTGGGTATGCTTCCCTCATACTCTAGCAATTTTTCCTTTGCAACCTTTTTGCAAATATAGGTCAACCTTGAGAGGTAGGTTCCCTGGAATCCTTCTGGGCTCCAGTACTGACAAAGACCCAGTCTTTCCTAACTAGTCTCACCCTGTGGCCCTATGGGGACCATTGAGTCGAACACTATACAAGGAGTGAGTTCTCATCATTTTACCATTAACCTTTCAATGAATTTTACAATTTCATAATATAGTAGCCAACCTACAAGAGAAGATTCCCTAGAAAGCCTTATGGGCTCCAGTAAATGACTAAGGGTACCCGCCGCCCGCGAGTAGTCCATAGCCCCGATGAGTTCGCCTCTCCTTGATGCCCCTGTAGATGGAAAACTGAGCCTTACATTATATAAGGAATGGGTGCTCAATCTCTTGGCCACTGACTACCTATTTTCAACATTTTATACTTTTGCTTCCTTTAGATATAGATTTTTTGCGTTCCGATGCTTTAGTGTTTAATAACACTGTTATGGTGGAGCACTTGTTTTGAGGACTTAAGGATGACAACCCCGTACACCTAGCCACACTGGGCAAGACACATACTTCATATCCCGAGACACATAACAACATGGAGTCTATCACACACAGTGGTCAAAATGGGGAAGGGGTCTTCAAACTCCCCAGTCTCTATCAATCATAGTCATGGGGTAGAAACAAAAGTAGATGAACTGGATGGACGAGCAGAAATGTAATGGAACCAACCTGGCACTAAGGGTTACATTTTGTTTGAGCATGGAATGGGAAACAATCTTCACATTGGATTCCTTGATCAATCATAACACATGTTAGAGCAATATAGAACATATAACATAGGTCACCATGATCATCCTAACATGAAAAGTACATGTATTTGAGATACATCACATAACAACAACTAAACCAAGGAAATATACCTGATCTCACCATGTATACCTATCTCCAACTGATAAGCCCCTGGCTGTGTGTACCAACTCCTTATTGGCTACTCTACTGAAATGCATTAGATCATCACCAAAATCATCTCAATGGACTCCTGAGTCTCAGTCATGGCAAGGAAAATATAAAGAAAAGGCTCTGAAGTGGAATGAAGCTGTAGAGATCCATGCTGGTACCCTATGTAAAAGTAGCTCGAAATACAAAAAATAGATAAGTTTGCATGCTGCATCAGTGAAGCCTGGCTGAAAATGTATATGTGATAACAAGACCTTCCCACAAGGGAAAGAAGAATAAAGGAAAATGGAAAATATATGAAGGCATTACCACTCCACATGAGTGCAAGGACTCTAATAACTATTCTCATCATTGCAATGTTCATAGTCACGTCAATTAAAAATGTTGAAAATTACATACATATTTGAATCCCAAAAACTACAATTAAAAGTAGTCCAAAAAAATTAATATTCTAATCAAAGCAGGAAGGGAGATAGAAAGTAGCTTATATTTGCATGAAGAGATAAAGTGCATAGTAGTGCAAAAGTAGGTGAACCTAAGTAGTTTCTATCGTAATGGGAAGAAGGATATTATGAAGCTATTGAATGCCAAGATTTATATCAAGAAGAATAAATTAGATTCTCTTTTCAAATATAATTCATAGGAAAACCTCATTACAGAGGACTTGGTAAGTAAGCTTGGTTAATAAATGTATGATCACCCTTATCTATGCCCTTTGGTTTGGGTGAATAAGGATGTAGAGTTAAAATTTCCCAAGAGGGACAAAGCCAATGTAATTAGACTAATGATGCTAGCCTCAAAGAAAGCAACAAAAAGTACAGAAGGAGGTAAAATCCATAAAAATTGCAGCTATGTACAAATTAGAGTGAAAAACAAGAAAACAAAGGTAATCAAGATCAATATTAGAAAGCCCCAAAAAATAGAAAAATAAAATACAAGGAAGAAGAAACAATCATTGGTCCCAATCCATCTTAGCTTTCATTTCCTATTGTACATAGAGAACATTTCATAGAAATTACACCTTCTATAGGTTCTTTTGGTAAGGAACATTGTTCATATAACACATGATTCCATTAGATGTTAGCATGTGAGTGTTGCAATGAGGTACTACATAAAGTGGAAAGTACAATGTTTGATATCCAATAATAAAATTCATTATTCAATTTCTCATTTTCACTCCAAAAGTGTAAAAGGTTATAATAATCCTATTAGAAATTTGCTTGCTACAAGTTTGATAGGAAATCCAGTTTGATGTCTAAATCCATTTGGATTTGTGGAAGGAAGGTTGATCAAATAAATTCATTTATTTCACACATCCTAAGTTTTCAAAACTTGACTCCCAATTGTAAAAATTACATTATGTTATTGACCAAAATCCTAGTCCAGGAAATCATTGAATAAAACAAGCTCTATACCATATACTCATGGGAAAGAAGTTCCCTTAGTTGTAATTTGACAAGCCTAGAAAACTCCACAATTCTTGAATGAATACTATTCACTATAAAATTCATATAAATATACAATCTATGACCTTTGGTTTCATCTTCCAAAAGGTACATTATTCTCTTATGACTCTTCATATTACCTTATGACTCATCAAATAATAATAACTACAATATTTACAATTGAACCATAATACCTAGGATTAGGTTTCTAACTCAGCACCCCCTTAATATGAAGGGGTTAGTGTGTTTAAGCATCTTTCTAAAATTTTCAAGTTTAATCTATTCCAAAAGTTTTGTTGAAGATGTATGTGATTTTCCCTTTTGTGGAAGAATGGCTCAAATGAATAGTATTGGCCTCTACACGATATCAAATTAGATGGTACTTTGTGTTGGTGTGCTTGGTTTGATCATGTAATCTAGGATTCTTGGCCAACTTGATTGCAAAATTATTGCCAACCTAAGGAGGAGTAGAATTCACATGTTTCTCCTACAAATATTTAAGTAACTTCCTAAGCCGCACAAGCTCCTTTGCTTCTTCTACATATCCCACATATTCTTCCTCTATAGTGGAATCTGTTGGAATAGACCATTTGCATGACATCCAATATATAGTTGTTGATACAAGACTCGTGAAGTACACACTGCATTCTCCTTATCACCATTAAAGTCTAAATTTGAATATCTAATTAATTTGAACCCTTCCATCTTTGAGTATTTGAGTTGAAAGTCTTGAGTCCCCTTCAAGTATCTCATAACTCTCTTTGTAGCTCATCGATGTTTGTCACAAGGTTTTTCATGAACCTGAAAATGGGGGCCAATTGCAAATGAAATTTTAGGTCTAGTAGTGGTGAGGTAGAGAAGACTCCCCATGTGTTGTTTGTATTTGTTTGCATCCTCAAATTTATTTCCTTCTTTCGATGTGATCTTCAAATTTTGTTCCATTGGAGTAGAGAGAGGGTTACACTATCACATGCCAAAACTATTCAACAAATCTCCAGTGTAATTTTTTTGTACATGAATATATAATTTGGATTTTAAGTCACTTCCATATGAAACATCCATATATTCTATATCACTTGATTTTGAATGAGCTAATCACCTCCATATTCTTGTCAAACTTTTGGTTCATGTATTTCCAACATCCTCAGCATGAACAATTTCAAGTGTGTTCTTTACCCACTTTGGCAGTTTATGTGAGTGTCTAGGTTGGTTAGCTAGTGGTACTTCATTCTCTTCAAGATTCAATATTCTAATCCTCTCAATAACATCATCCAATTGAACCTCATGTTCTTGTGAAGTGGCATGAACATATTCACGAGGGGGAGACAGTGATGCAAAAGGATATTCCAAATATTGATCCAAGATAAGGATCCCCCTTTTAAGATGTGGAATATCATGATCAAATGCATGATATGTCTTTACATGGGTAAATTTATCCAAACAATCAAGCTAGCTCTCTACAAACTTTTCATTTTTATTCATTTCCAGAAAAATCACAACTCTTGAAAGAATAAACATTTTATTTACCTCACGATAAAGACAATATTCCTTGGTGGTGTTTGACTACTCAAAGAAGATCGTTTCATAGAGAACAGTTCATAGAAATTACACCTTCTATAGGTTCTTTTGGTTAGGTACATTGTTCATATAACAAATGATTCCATTAGACGTTAGCATGTGAGTGTTTCACTGAGGTACTGCATGAGGTACAACACATAATTAGTTTGGTGATTAAAATATAATGAAATAAGCTAAAATAGATATCCTTGAGTACAAAAACTAACAAACTCATTAGATTTGAATTCACCTTCATTATCCATCTAAATATCCTCAACATGACTTCACTAGATTCTTTATTTCACTACAGTTGACATAAATACTTTGAACTCAACAAAACCATGCAATTGATCATTTACGAGAAAATAAACGCACCAGCATAAGTTAGTTTTGCAAACAATAGAGAATTTTGAATTTAGCTGTCACTAGTGTTTCCTTAAAAGGACGATGCATACAATAATCACTATGAATATCTACAATACCGCTACAACCTTTTGAATTTTGAATTTAGTTGTCACCAGTGTTTCCTTTTCGCAACAGCCTTTCCGCAAGCTTGCTTCCACAACCCCAAATTTCCGCAGTCCAATATTTTGCAAATCAACGTTTCCACAAAATTCCTGTCTGCAATTACAGATTGCAGATTGTAGGTCGGTATTTTTGAAAAATTCTTCTACAATTTATTTTTCCCACTGCTTTAACAATTTCTTACCTTGGCCTTGCAGAACCCATTCTCGACCGTTGATCTCTTGCGAATTCTTCCCTATCTATCGATCTGTGATCAGTGTGGGACTTTTCTTTACTTTGCGGACCTCTTATCTCCTGCACACGTTCTCTTTGTGAATTATTTCCCTAGTGTCAATCTTCCCCAATCACGATCTTGATCGTTCGTGCTTTCTCCTTCCATTATTATTGACTTTATGATTAGATATTGAGCAACTTTCTATTGCATAATCAATCTCATTCGTTGATCTGCTTCTACTATAATCTCAGCCAACCATCCATTCCTGCACATACGCAAACACACATTCATCTGTAGAGATGATGAAATTTCTCTAACTATCCAAATTCACATTTTATTGATGTGAGAATCAATCAATCAACATCATTCTCAATTTTACTATTCCTAGACACGAATACCCATCTTTCAACAAATTTTCAGTTATAATTCACATAGAAATTATGTTCATTCACATATCACACCTAAATCCATTCACATATGGAGAGCCAGATATATTTTCCCTTCCATTGATCCTTTAACATAATTCCTACCATTTACATAGAGACACGCACAATTGTCTTTCCCCATTCAAACGTAAGAACCCTGTATATTTACAATTTGTTACAAAGCCTATATTCTGAACCTCGTAGGTATAATACTAACATGATCATCTATCTTGGCGTGATTTATTCTTAAGTGGCCACACACTTATGCCTCGTAGGCTCACATACATATATACAATTTGTTTCGTGAACCAAATATGGCTCAAATCCAATAAACCTTCACCAATCTACTAACTAATTCTAAAAACACAAGAATAGTGAAATAAGAAGATGAGCAAATATGTTGGCCTAGTACATTTGGTTTCTCCATAAAAGATGGGTGAACGAGTGAACGTGCTTAAGTCATTCAACCAACTGAATGCAGGATGATGCAGGTTACAAACTACCCGTCCTTGAATGTATGTATGAACTGTTTAGGAAATGCATGCTCCAATTGCAGAAAATGGGAACACGTTAGTCGTGAATATATATATTGATGGTATTTAAAACTATTGGAAGAACACAACAAGTTGAGAGAATGAAAACCTAATAAACCATTTTAGCTCAAGTATTCGTCCTAAGTCACATGCTGTCCACAAATATACCACATCTAGGTAAAACAAGTTAAAATTGCAGTATCAAGGAGTTAAGGGTGATAACATAACTTAATCCAAATAACAGATTTTCTAATATCAACTACTTTAAAGTGATTTACCTTGAGAAGAGATCATATGTTCAAGTCTAGAATTAACTGGAAGGTTGGAATCTCTGAATTGGTTGGTATGTATGGATCATTAGAAAAAGTACCTACATCATATTTTAAACATGTTTGATGTTATTTAACCATTCTATAAGATGATCAATCCACATATAATGTGGGACAATCATGAATTTTTTTAGGAACCACTATTTTACCTCTATTTAGAAGCATAAAGTTTCTCTCGACAATATTGTCATTAACTAATCAAACCCTCCAGCTTGTAACATTACCAGATGTGGATCCTTCAGCCGTAACAAAAAAAAAAAATTAACGTTTTTTCAATTTCATTGAAGATAATTATAAATAGTGTATTTCATGTAAGACAATACAAGCTATCAAATTTAAATACCAGTATTGTGTAGAACAAAATGGTGCACGTCACGTGCATGCTCCAGATCTCCTTTTTACTAAGAAGTTGATTCCAACTGTTCATTCATGCTTCTTTTTTTTGCATGAATTCGTCCAACCTTTTCAAACTGTGGTTTATCTTTTCTTGATTTTAAATTATGACCACATTTCTTCTCTTTATTGATTGGACTAAAAAAACTACGTCGTCTCTTGGTAGTGATTTTGGATGGAGTTATAGTACTGGAAAACATTTTATTGAACTCTTGGTGTGAATTGGCTTCCATGTTCCTCAGTGCATATTCCTGATCCAAATTAGTAGGCACTATGGATGATAAACCCCTCAATTATTCATGAAATGATGAAATAACAAATTTCATTTCATCATCCTCAAGTAAGGCACTATATGATGTTACAATGGATGATTCAACATGATGTGGGAAATTATTTATATCATCGTTTTTTGTTTCAACGCGAGAATTGATATTAGGAGGAGAATTAAAGCAGAATGAAAGCTCTATTTCAATTTCTAGGCTCCTTATAGGTGTTTCATTTAAATAAACTAAAATTCTAGGACTTTCGACAATAGAATTAGAGACATTTGACAATGTATTATGTCTTAAAACAATTTTACTCACTAGCAGCTCAAATTTCAACACATGTTTACAAACATTTCCATTTATGGCCAATTACAATTACATAAATGTAGAGTTGACCCTTTATAGATTACATTATACCAAGTGTCACGAGTATCTTTATTTTGGCTACGAACTCGATATTCATTGTTACTTTTATCAACAGACACACAATCTTGATTTGGAATTTGGTTTGCTATGCACTTAGAAGCATTCAATTGTTTCTCATATTTTCTAGGTCGCACAAACCCAACCTCTTTTAAACCTTGCATATGGATGTAGTTTAGTTCAACCATTGTCAACAACACATAATCCATCCAATCAACTCATCTATGGAATGCATTGTTCTTCTCACTTTGGTACCTTTGTTTTATATACCCATGGTAAGATTCAATTACATTATTTGTGTCTTGATTGGAATGTGGAAAAATTCTATACATTTTTTCCCACATATTTGGAAAAAAAAGATACATTAGATATGAAGTAATAACTAAACTTATGACATCGTAGAATATAGTCATAAAAATCAACTTAAAAAAAACTTACATATTTTATCATTGGCTAATCAAGTGGTTCTAAAATACTCTAGAAACCTCTTATGTTCACTGAATTCATTAAGAAACCTTACAACTGCATGTTGTATAGATCCATCATCTTGACATGAGTGCATAATTTCTCCTAAGGAATGGAAGATGCAGCTTTTGTTTTCCCTTCCTTTGACTTTATTTCCAATATTCTTCAACCACGCTTGATGGGAATGGAATACACATAATAATATCGTATAGTTGGTGCAAGTCCTGAAATAATGCAACATTAAAATATGATATATGTAAACATCAAGCTCACATATCTCTTTGAAAAATTTAACACGTCACCTGAATTCCCCAATTTCAGCTGCAACATCATTTGTGATGAAATCTTGGACATGCCAATCTGGACGTTCTTTAATTCTGATTGCAAATAATGACAACATCCATCTACAAATATCGTTTGTAGTATTACATGATGAAATCACCCAAGCTATTGGAATACCATTGCGGTGTTCGTCGAAAACCATTAAAGTGTAGAGTTGATACTACATTGTAACAAACAATACATGATCATAAGTATATATAATACATGCAATGAAATGATTAGTATTTATGAGATATATGTACTCACCCCATACTTGTTTGTGTTGAAGGTAGAGTCCATTGATATGATATTGTTGTGTGAGTGTTTAACCATCATCGACCACATCCACCTTGTTTGTATGCCTATGATAAAAGGGATGTTTTGAACAACATCCTGTTTTTGGTAGAAAAAAAATTTCGGTGCACTCATTGAACCAACATTCCACACTCTTTGGATCACTTTCATCCTTCACATATTCTCTCCTTTTCGTATCATTGTAAACATTTAAGATATCTTGTCTTGTAATAAATGCATCTCAATATATCCCCATAAACAACTTATGTGACCTATGCTTCACATCAGAGATGACTTGGTCCCACATCATTGAAACACTAAAATACTTTTGAATCAAATCTTGGACACTAGCTCGTATATCCTCAGTTAAATGTGGTGCATAATTGAATTTTTGAGGCCTTCCTACTACATCATTTCCATGATAGACAAGATTGTGTTTATCAACATGCCTACATGCGATATATATTATAATAACGTCATTTGGTATAAGATAAATTCATCACACAATGAAGTGACATTGGAAACCAAATTTAATACTTTCATGTGGAAGACGTTTTTTCTTTGGTTGTTCTACCACACTCATAGCAATGGTCTGTGCGGATTGCAGACCATATGCACACCAATAACTATACATGAAGAATTTACAACAAATTAGATAAAATATTTATGCATATTTGACATATTGAACTTTAAATCAAAATCTTATACACATATTTGGAAAAATGTATAGAGACTCACATAGCATACTCTAGATATGTTCCAAAGTTAGCCTCTTTGATATCCTCCTCTTTTATACTTCTTCTAGTTTTAACAACAAATTGAGTAGGTGCACCTTCCCTCGATTTCTCCCCACTTATAAAGTCCTTAAGTATACAATATGGAATAACTACGACTTGGTCCCCCCAAACATATGTCCATGTCAAGTCTTCTGCTGAAAATTCCATCATATCCTCTAGGTCTTCGACATCCAACTCATTGATAGCATCCCACTTAGCCATTCTTCAAATCCATATACAAACAACATTGAAAATAATTTGGTGTATCCATTCTTAAATCCAGAGCTAGCAAAGCTATCAACCATGAAAGGGATCAAATCCTTTGAGTTGTAGACATTTTTTCAATGTTTGCATTGTAAAAACAATTTACACCAATGATAATCCAATGATGAGCCAATGATTAAATATTGACACTCTTAGGGGGGGATTATCAATGATATAGACACTGATCCACAACCATTCAAAGATCCACAAATCCCACAATAGACAAAAACAATGAAAAGAAAGAGAAGAATAAAACCGTATGCTGCTTATTCAAAGTGTGATTACAAATTATTAGAGTTGGATATTTTACTTCATCAAAACATGAGTTTACAGTAACATCAAAACACCAAGCTCCATGAACAAACTCCATAAATATCTAAGACCAATTATAGATTTCCCTAAATAGCTCTTCAAATAGATCAAAACGAATAAAACAAGAAATACAAGCAATAATGAAATACCTGTAAGGTTGACGCTGGAGTATTGTGGGCTAGCCTGCACACAACTCTTTGAGGAAACCCGAACTAGTTGGGGGAAGATGAAAGACCTGGAACAAGGGATTGGGAATCGAGCAAATGGAGAGCGAACATTGGCGATGGAGGAGCTTACTGTCGATATTCCAAAATCTGCATTGATGGAGGTTGATGGGCGTCAGGTTGATGTCCAACTTGGAGGTGGGATGTGCATGGGTGGGGATCATTGCACACAAATAAGAATTGGAGAATGAGAGTGGGACCTATCGCGTGAAGGAATATAGAAGGGTGCCGCTGGTGGGATCCAGCCCCCCGATCAATGACTTGGTGGATGTTCCCCGTACAGGGTATGGTGCATGCATCATCCCCATGTCTAAGGTAAGCCCCCATGCAGGTAGCCTTAAAGGATTTGCCATAGGCTGGATATTAATCATCATTTCATATGTCTACAAGATTTTGTACCACTTTCCGAGAATCTATATGGTAATTTCGTACATATCCATAGAAAATCATGCAATGGTTATTCCAAATTTGTCCTGCATCGTGTCATACACCATTCCATACCTGTACTTACCGTTATCATTTGTTCAAACTGATTATTATATTGTTCGCATTCAATTTTCCATACATGTTCACTATAGTGTATCACTACCAACTTTCATTCAAATTGCCACATACTTAATCACACATGCCTTGTCTTTACAAACATTTTAAATCTGTACACTCATTTTTAGAGGTCATGCCTCCTCAATCATTCATAATTTAATCTATATTTTGTTCTTTTATTCCAATGTTGATTGGGTTTATAAATTCAAGTTATTAAAATAAAAAAATTAAAATCTTTATTTTTTTCTTTAAAAAGAAAGAAAATTAAAGTGGGTTCTACAAAGAAAAAGGAAAAACCCAAGATGGTAAGCAATTAGTAATTACATTTCGAGGTTTGTAGGGATGGAGTTAATAGCATAAGACCGTCTCAAAAATATTGAGAAATGTCACAAAGAGTTAGGATATTGACAAAGACAATTAGGGAAAAAATTGACAGATTAATAGAAGAGATGTATAAAGCATTTAGAGAGAGCCTTAGTAAGATAACATAAGGGTCCGAGATTAGATGGAAAACCATATTAAGGCTAAGAAACAATGATATGGATGAAATAAAAAATATACTCAATGGACATAATGAAAGGATTGACCAACTAATTGAAAGGGTAGATGTGTTATTTGCACAACCCTTAGTCCACTAAAGCCCGACTCTAACCCCACAATTGTCAAACACATGTTACGAGAGATATCCAAATAACATGGGATATCTATATAAAATCAAATAGATATACCTAAAAATGATGTATTGGATGAATGAACGGATATCACGTGGGTTAGTAAAATCAAGGGAATTTTTGCGATGAACCCACCTTTTAGTTAAAGAAGGTGATTCTTATGATTGGTTCACACAATGGTCCATAAAAAATAGTGGTTTCTTAGATAACTAAAAAATGTTCACAAAATATCTCCTTAAAAGGTTTCATGATGATGAAGAAAATTATGCCTATACCAGGTTTACCCATTTACATCAAACATGGACAATAAACATATGTACTTTTGAATGGGAAGTTCTTGCAACCAGATTTCTTGATCTTACACATGAACAACTACTAAAAATGTATATTTTTGGGTTAAAACCCATTACCTACAATGATCTAAGTCCATTGAGATATAAGAAAATGGTTGAAGCTAGAAGCATGGAAAAAATAATCGGAAGGAATTTGATTAGTCAACAAGAGGTAGATCTTGATTCCCCAAAAGGAAATTAGTCACAATGATAATAACTCTCACCATTCATAAAAGATAAAAGGAAGAAAAACAATTGTCACCGATGTGGGAAGAAGTGGATTCCAAGGCATATATGTGAAGACATGTCTTTACATTATTATAAGATAGTGGATGCAAAGAAAGTAGAATCCTCGACCCTGGAAAAATAAATCGCTATATCATACAACTCAAATTCCTACCATGATGAAATACTGCTAAAAGTATCATTGGAATCAATCTCATGCACACTACAAAATATGAATGAGAATACTGTATGTAAAAGGTAACTATTTCTTGAAAGGAACAAACAAAAGAACCACCTAGAAGGTATATTCCACTTCATCTAGAGAAGGTTGACAAAATATAGTCTCCATCCAATAAAATGGGAAAACAAACCTATTCATTATGCTTTGAGGATACAACAATCCTTGAAAGGGTGGCAATGTAACAAACATAAAGATAAAGATAAATATAATGATAATGATAACAATAATAATAATAAATATTAAATACGCTAATGAAATTCAAAGGGTGCCTCGTGACCACTCAATTCATATAAGTACACCATCACGAGGCTCATTGTAATATCACCTTTGTATCAATTTTGCATTATTCCATATATCCTTATATACATTGCAGATTATTTCGTCAAGTTAATAGTGAATAGGAACAATCCACTACATATCTCTAAATCAAAGGATCCCGTTAGAAAAAATAGAAACCTGATGGATGTTAACTGATCCTACAAAATTCTATCTCCTAAACCCAATAATATCCTTTTGCAAGATACCTTTCCTTGTACTAACATCGTACAACCAACTTGAGAATATCCACTGAGCTAATTACTATTAATCCTACTACTACCTATTGGAGTCCATATTGGAATTTCTGGAGATATTTCTATTGATTTGACACCAAGAGAAGGGCTTGAGCTTGCATGGGCGAATTTCTAATTGGGAGCAACTAGAACCTCCTGATCTAGAGTTGATGCATGTCTTGCATGTATTCTATTTGAGCTTTACTCTGGTCAAGTGCATCTCATTGGTATGCTCATGATTTGATTTTGAGTTATTTACTTTATCGATATGATTATATTGATTCTTAGGGGAATATCATGCAACATCAAGAAAAATTACTGTTGGAAAAATAGTACATCAATTTTTTGAATAATTTACCAAATATCGCCCAAACCATTCACAACATTAGAATACTGCAATCTAGTATATTACAGTGGTATCATAGGATGATTCTCAACGGTTGTGAGCAAATAGAATATTGAATAAAGGTGCATGTTAGTGCATATTGTTGCATGATAGTGCATGTTAGTGCATGTGAGTGCATGATAGTGCGTGTTAGTGCATGTTGATGCATGGCAGTCCATGTTAGTGCATGAGAGTTCATGGTAGTGCATGGCAATGATTTTGATGAAGTACATGCTAGAGCACATGTTTTTTTCAGTGTGTGAGAACATGAAGACAATGAGAAAGATATTGGTTGTAAATTTATAGAGGTTAGAAACACTTCAACACTTTCCTCGATATCAGGAATATATACCCTTGGGTGATGAGGTATGTGCAACATTGTCCTTTCAAGACTATTACACCATCAAGTTTGGGATCCGACCCAAGGATTTGGATGAGGATATCCTTAAAATCATAGTTGGGGGAGTGGATAAAGATTAACATGATGTATAGGTTGATGGCAAGCTTGATATGGATTTGACAGTACATGATGGGGATGTGCATGAGGAGGTAGCATTAGAGATATCATGTGATTCCAGTGACATCATCACATTTGATGGTTAGATTGCAAACATGTTGTGTGGTGAGTTGGAGTTGGTACACTCTTCATCATCTATGGTAGGAGACCAAGAATCTATGACAGTTGAGATACATGAGAAATAAAATATTGTTGGTGTTGCGACATAAGAGGATCATTTATATTTACAGGTACAAGAGGAGGGAAAATACTTGTAGATGGTTGACTCTATACATCCTGGGCAGTATGGAGGTTATGAGGCACTTCTTATGGAGAGGTCATTATGGGTTCCTATTGTAGATGCAGATATGTTGATGGGAGACATACTCCAAGGACTAATCGAAAGTGACATGGAAACATCCCTTAATTTTTGGGATGGGTATATTCCATATGTGTGGGACCCTGGTTGAAAGGACACTAGTAGAGTGAGTGCACAAGAGGATACCACAACCACACAAGATACAAGAAAACTATGACACATGATGGCATGAGTGGCACTCATGGTTTGAGGGGATAACCTTTGGTGATGATTCTACACGAGGAGAAATCAGAGTTGTAGGTGACTGAGGAGAGATATGATAAAGAGGGTTTGGATCAGACATGGGATAATGATCCACCTATTTTGGGGATATGTTTAGCCATAGAGGAGGTAGTTGAGCACGTTCCGTATGAACTAGTCAAAGGGGAATTATATGCATACATATATTGGGTGGATAAATATATGGTGGATATGGAGACACACTGGGTTACAAGATTATTTGACATCAATGGAGTATTGGATATAGTAGCGCATACAAGATACCCGATTGTTCAAGAGGATACAAGAGTGTGGAATGATATATAAGGGTACATGGAGTGTTTCCTCTTGGGATACCACCTAATATATATCATGAGCATACCCTTGAATTGGGTTTCCTTAGGATCAGTGAGTGGAAATTTGCGCTTCATGGAGAAATATTAGATTCCTTGATGTACTATATTTATTGGGGATATCATTAGATGAGGTTCAGATAGCATGATGCTCACATGTGCACTTCTAGATCTCATTCTAGGATTTTGGTCATGCCCTTGGGGTTGAACATCACACCAGTTACTTCCTAGACGCACATGCAGGGGAATAGCTATCTATTGCAGTCACAAAAAAAATATTGGGAGGTTCACCGAAGATAGTTGGATGAGGTGGGTGGTTGCATTTTGGCCATAATGGAGATATTTCAACTAGACCAGGTGATTGGTCCACAAAATGCACATGGGAGATTAGATTGGTTTGCAAAGACTGCATCTAACAGAGTAGTGGATGGCATCATCTAGTACAAAGACACCATATACTTTTCCTTAGAGTCTACAATTAGGAATGAGATCCTAAGGACTATACATGAGACACCAATAGATGGACACCTCAATACATATAAATATATTAGAGAGATATTCTCCTGAAAGGACACAATACTCCAGGACACAATACTCCAGGACACAATATTACATCGAGATGTTGAGATTCTTGTGTTATAATTTTGAGTTACAATCAATTAAGTTATACTTTCATTCATTTAACATGTTACATCATAATAATTTCATGCATAAGGATCACTAAAAGAAATACATTCAACAGTAAACACAAAGACACAAAGATTTATCCTGGGAAAATCCTCTCAGAGGAAAAACCCAATAAAACTTCTCAGTATAGATTCGTCAACCAAGTAAAATGTCACAATGTCAATAATAAGATTCTAATAAAACCCAAGAACAAGAGATAAATGTATCCCAAGTATTATATAACCCAAAACAATCTTCTTCTTAGCTGGAGCGAACCTCTTCCTCATGTAGGAGCGAATTTGCTTGATGTGAGTGTGTGTCAAATGAGGAGTGCGCCCTCGCCCTCCTTATTTAAACTTGTCTTTTGGGTGACTTTTACTTATGTGTTTGACTTGTCTTTTAAAAGTACAATACATAAAATAACAATATATTTTTGATCTAACATTACAATACAATATAATATTGTTCTTTTTAGGGTTTTATATGACAAATACAATAAGATAAATACACCAAGAATATATTTTGAAACTGCATCTTAATTCAACACTTCATCTAAGAAAGTGAGGTATTCTTCTAAAAAAATATTCAACATTGCTTCTGTTATCTTGTACTTGACCATTTACTTGTTTAAATTTTCATGAATCTATCTATCACTAGAAGTTCTGTACGAGCAAGCCCTTTTTGTCACATCATGCATCCAGGATCTCAACATAACATCTCATTACTGGGGATAAACCTCATCGTCCTTTCAGAACTTTCAGGTCTCAACATCCTTTCAAACCTTATGTCATCATGAGAATTCCATCTAATCCATCTCCCCAGCTCTTTAAGCTATGCATGCCAACTCTACAAGTTGCACATCTTCCACCTTTGTAAGTCGCATATGCCAAATCTAGTTTCCAATTTTCCAACTCTACAAGCTACACATGTCAACTCTATAAGTTGTGCATATTCTATTCCAAATACTATGCATTCCAACTCTATTAGTTTCACATCTTCCAGTACAAAGAATGCACATTCCAACTCTAGTTGCAGATCTACCAATCCCGAAGACTACGCATCATGCCTATGAATGACTACTCGCTACTACTTCCTTCTAAAATCACATATGTAACTCATCACTCCCTCTCATGAGGGAAGTCATTCTGTACCACTCCAAGATTATCCCTGAAGTATTCAAACTTTACGCTTTACAGAGGCTTGGTTAACACATCGACTATCTGCTCGTATGTTGCAACATACTGGACCTTCACAACTCCCTTCTGTACCATATCATGAATGTAATGGTACCTAATATCAGCATGCTTGGAATTTTCATGAAACACATTGTTCTATGACAAATTTATGCAACTATGGTTGTCACAATAGATACAAGTTACCTTTAACTCAAGATAAAAAAATCTTGCAAGAAATTTTTTAAGCCACACAACTTCGCCATTGGATATACATGCTGCTATATACTCTTCCTCAAGCATACTGATCGCCACACTAGTCTACTTCCTACTGAACTACATAATCAACCCTAGGCTAAAGAAACATCTTGAAGTGCTCTTCCTGTCAACAACACTGCCAGCCCAATATGAATCAACATATCCATGTAGTCTGATCTCATAATCTGAAACATATATGAGACCATAATCAATTGTACCCTTCAGGTACCTCATCACATGCTTTCCATCAATAAAGTGGACATGTCTTGGCTCAACCATATATTAACTCAATGTATTCACAACAAAGCATATATCTAGTATCATGTTCGTTAGGTACGTCAATGAATCAATCATCTGTCTATACATGGTGGCATCCACTGTATCTAATGAAGTATCACTCAATAAATTTAGGTTTGTCACCATCAGTGTAGGCATGGATTTACAATCCATCATATCGAATCTATTTAGGATATTTACAACATATTTCCCTTGATTTAGGAAAATCTCATTTGGGTTTAAGAGGCCATCAACGTACTGGGGGTTCCTTTTCCGTAAGTTTAGTCCCTCAGGTCCGGAAAAGAGATAAACCTATGCCTGAGAATACTCTTCTCAATTCAGTAGAAAAGAGAGGGATCCTTTCTCGTATTATTCCACATGGTCTGAGAAAGAGATAACCTACCACCAATGTGGATGCCCATTCACATATTCTTAACGAGCCTGAATGGACAAGTTTACTCGGCAGTCAAGTCTATTTTGAGGAGTCAGACTTGGGCCTAAAGAAACTCATAATCTTTCCCGTGAAATTTTAACAAGTCCGGAAAAGTCAACTCGCGGCCTCCTTACTGTTTTTAACGAGCTCGAAGGAGAGAAGAAAGAATGCTCTAAATGCAAGGAGACGAGTGTCATAAGCAGGCGAAACTAGTTCCAAGCGCAAGGAACAAACCTATGCATAATGCAAGGAAAGAAAGCAAGATAAGGACACTCGGGGAATGTCTCCTCGGGGTAAAGGGTGTCAAGTTGCAAAGGAAAAATGATACAAGGCTAAGCGGTGATGAGAACAAAGATGAGGGCTTACACAACGAGCTAAAAGCGTGGAAGCCGTCATCAGGCTCATAAGCACGAGCAAGGCATATGCAAATGAAATTACAGCTTGAACAACAAGGTGAGGCCCATAAACAGTTGTGAATCCAACTAATAATCCTGTCTCCAAGAAACAACAATATCAGAAGAAACGATCCAAAGCGGGTCACTTTGGCAGAAACACTTGTGACTTTGCTATCTTCTACAAAAGGAAAAGTCAAGGCAGAATCAACCGAAGAAGATTCTATAGGACCAAGGCTCAAGGATTTATAATCAATAAGATCAACCTCAGAAGAGAATCAAAAATCAACAAGGGAGATAGAGTCTGCAGGAACAAACTCAATATCACAGGAGCTGAGAAATTCATAAGAAAAAATCAAACTCATCAGGATCACTGACTTGCTTTTCAAATGAAGAATCAAAAGACTCAACAAAAACTAACATAAGAAAAAGGGAAGGATTACTAAGCAAATCAGGGTTAGACTTAATCACAACTGAAAAAGAAGGTCGGACTGTATCAAAGACTCCAGGAAGACTTCATCTGAAAGGAGGAAATCATCTGAGATAGGACACATATCTGAACTTTCAAATGGATGGATAGAGTGGAGAGAAGGCTCTACAATCTGTATAGGATGACTCACCCGATCAACTGCTGGGACCAAGTCCCGAGAATGTAAGCATGAAAACAGAGGCTTCCTCTCAGTAGCAATTGAACACAAATGACAAGAAGCCACATAGTTCACTTGTGGTGGGGTGGTGTCTACAGAAACACTGGGAATCAACAAAGGAAAGACTTGGTCTCTAGTTGGGTCAGGAGACGGATCAAGAAAATCCAACTGATCGATAGTGACAATTTCTTCGCCATGATTAAAGTACATCACACGAAATAATGTTGACACCACAGCTTGCATGGCATATACATAATCACGTCCAAGGAGCATATTAAAGTCCAAGGGGTCTTCTATCACCATGAAGTCAACTAAGACGGTCTTCCCACCCAAAGTAACAGGAGTTTGAGCAAGAATTCCCAAGGCTACACAAGTTCTTCTATCAAACGCCAGTAACTGACTAGCAGTCGACACAAGGCTAGGAGATCCCATACCTTGCCAAGCACGAGCAGACAAAATACTAACTGAGGCTCCTTCATCAACAATGCAACGAGCAATTGTATAGGGTTCAACTTTGACCTTTATCTGGAAAGGTGCATGGGAAGGAAGGCGCGGCTCAACTAGGCTATCCCAATCAAAGGAAGCAATTCGAGAGCTTGGTGGGGGTTGATCCAAAACAAGTTTAGTGCCCCCTTGTTCAGTAAGATCTAAACTGGCAGTGAAGAAAATGTGACTAGTAGACACTTCACTCTCCAAAGGAAGAGTGGGATTGATCGATACTGGGATCGATTCAACTGCTTGGTGAAAGTCACTATCCGAAGGGAGAGTGGGATTGACCAAAGATGACATTGGTTCAATCACATGAGGAGCATTCTCCAAAAGAAGAGTGGGATCGACCAAATCTGAGATTTGTTCGACCACTTGATCAACCAAAGGTTGAGTAGGAGGTTGAGAAACTATAGGGTGTTCATAAGAACGAAATCCATGAGTCTTGGACCACACTCTTCGCACCTCTGGGATAGCAGGGCACAGATGAGTAAGATGATCTCCCTTGCATAGAACACAAGGGAACTTAAGATGATGCTTCGAACGACCAGTTTTCTCAACTGTATCAGCATGACTAGCAGTGGCTGACTGTTTGCTCTCAACATGACCTGCAGAGGATGAGAGTTTGCCCCCAGCGTGAACAACAGAGGCTGGGTGACTGGGTCCAACCTCACTAAGAGAGGCTGGTTGTTGAGAGACTCCATAATGTTCAAAAACGGGATGACCATGAATCTAAAATTTTCGCACATCCTCAATAGAAGGGCATTTATAAGTAAGGTGGTCTCCCTCACAAAGCTTACAAGGAAACTTGAGCTTGTGTTTTGAACGGGTAGACTTGTCAACAGTGTCAACATGACTCGCAGTGGTTGACGGGTTGTCCTCATCTTGAAACACAGAGGCTGAAAGACTGCCCCCAGTGTGCCTAGCAGAGGCTGAGAGACTAGGTCCAACTTGACTTGCAGAGGTAGGACGGGCACCATCAACATGAACAACAGAGGTTGAATGGTTAGGATCAACATGCTTTGCAGCAGTTGAGTGTGTGCCCCCAGCTTGAGCAACAGAGGCTGGGTGAACAGATCCAACTTGAACAACAGAGGTTGGATGGGAAGGTTCAACTTGAAAACCAGAGGTTGAACGAGTGCACTCAACGTGAACACCAGAGGCTGAGTGACAGGATCCGACATGACCTGGAAAGGTTGGAAGGATCCCACCAGCGTGAACACCAGAGGCTGGATGGATGGATCCAACTTGAACAACAGAGGTTGGATGGGAAGGTTCAACTTGAAAACCAGCGGTTGAACGGATGCACTCAGCATGAACACCAGAAGTTGAGTGACAGGATCCGACATGACCTGAAAAGGTTGGACGGATCCCACCAGCTTGATCACCAGAGGCTGGATGGATGGATCCAACTTGAACAACAGAGGTTGGATGGGAAGGTTCAACTTGAAAACCAGCGGTTGAACGGATGCACTCAGCGTGAACACCAGAGGTTGAGTGACTAGATCCAACATGACCTGCAGAGGTTGGATGGGTGCCGCCAGCCTGAACAACCGAGGCTGGGTGGTGAGGTTCAACTTGACTTGCAGCGGTTGAACGGGTGCCCCCTTGCTTATGTGCTTTCTTCCTATTCCTCCTTCTTTTACTCCTTTTAGACTGTCGGTTACTAGTATCCGTACTTTCACCGCATGAGGTAGAAGGAGGAGGAGAACTAACTACAGGTGAAGGGGAGACAGTGTTTTGATGCCCTTGATATAAGGTGCTTACTTGAGAAGCATCAGGAGCATTCAGGACAGTTGGAGTGGAAAACAACCACACCGGTAGCCCTATGGTGAATCCTGGAAGATTCAAGGTGGCCATCAAGGGAACACCAACATTCCCCGTGAGAGGAATAGAGCAAGGAGTTCCCATCGAGGGGATCTCTTGGTTGGTGTTCGAAGGTGTGCTAGCCATAGTTTCAAAACAAGAGACAAAGTCTGAGGTTGATGATCAACCAAAATTACAAAGTAGACACCTAAAGGCCCACTAAGTACAAACAAACCACACAACACTCACTAAAAAGATCCTAGAGTCTCAAGCAATCTAAACAGGCTATAAAGATATACCTTCCAAAAGAAGGCTGATGAACAGTTACTTGGCGTCCTTGAGGGGTTCTCAGGCACAAGCGGAGGAATCACCCACCACCCTCCTGCACTTTCCACAAGGGTTACCTTCCAAGTTCGTCCGAGGTGAACCAGAAATAACCTTCCGGTTTACCTGTGTATGAGCCCTAAAAGACAAGAGACTAAAGGCTACCTTGATAATACCTACTGTCTGGGGGGACATTCGCAAGCCGAACTCGTACGCATGGGCAGGGTAGCTGAGCCCAAAATTATGCCTAGACAGAATCCCCAGATGCGCAAAAGTCCTGGGTTATGTTTTGACAAGGATTCGGGGGGTTATCCCCTCTGTCCAAGCCTCCACGCGGCCTCGTGCTTAACTCCCGTTTGAGAGGAGCTTCCCAGATACAACGGTAGAAACAAGGATTTACCTAGCGATAGGCCAACTACGTCTGAAATTTAACACTTGTGGGGAGTTTACACTTCCTAGCCCACAAGTCTAGCCTAAGCTAGTAGGTGTATGACCCTATAAAATAAAACTTACTAATAATTTTTAAAATTATATCGTTTATTTTATGGGCTGTTTTTACTCAGAGGGTAAATGGCATGAAACTGATGCGGTGTTTTGACTCAAGAAATGAAAACAAAATGACTAAGCAAAGAGAAATGAGATGCAAAGAAGCAAATAGCTATTCTCTTTATATTTTCAAATAACTTGAAAGCCAAAAAGATCAAATCTTTTTATATTTTTTAAATTTTTCAAAAACAATGCTATGCTATGCAAATCTAGACTAACAGCCTAATCTATATGCACATAAAGCAACGATATGTTTTTGTATTTTTCTTTTATAAATGCAAAAGAAAAATCAGCCTATCTACTTATGCAAACAAGTACTGAAAGCAAAGAAAAAACTACTTTATACCCCGAAAACAAACCCTAGGTTTCCCTAAAGTTGAATATAAACCTCTTTTAAAAGGAAATCTTACAAAAGTAAACAAGCCAACACTTTGGAATG
>LPNX010558058.1:246469-267161 GCA_001517045.1 Pseudotsuga menziesii
CAGATAAAGAACAACCAAAGAGGATGACACTAACTCCCTAGAGTCATGCACCTGCAGAGGACCCTAAAAGACCTACCCAACCAGCCCATAAACAGAAGAAAAACCACAAAAAATGAGAAAAAACATTGTTTTAGGGGCACACGGATATGGGTGGAAAAACTCCCCAAAAAGGTCAAAAGCTGCCTTAGGAAGGCAGAGGAAGTGTGCTATCAGAATTATAAAGTGTTCCTAAGTGGCAAGAAGGACCTGAAACAATGCAAAAGGCTGAAAGAAATCAAGAGAAACCCCAAACAGAGAAGGCTCTCCCCAGCGGAGTCGCCAGTTCTGTTGTAAAGGAAAGTGTCCTATGGCTAGGGTTTAAGAGGCCATCAACGTAATGGGGTTGAAAGAGAGATGCACAATGTTCAGCAAGCATATAACAGCAAGTTTCAGAGATAAGAAAGCTCCACACCTGATTAAC
Source organism: Pseudotsuga menziesii (assembly GCA_001517045.1). Classification (NCBI taxonomy): domain Eukaryota; kingdom Viridiplantae; phylum Streptophyta; class Pinopsida; order Pinales; family Pinaceae; genus Pseudotsuga; species Pseudotsuga menziesii. Next base: position 246,930 of record LPNX010558058.1, read on the forward strand.
TGAAGGCTGGTCCAAGCTTTCTCTTCAATCCTCTTCTTGCTCCTCTCGCTCCAAGAGACCTGCAAAACGAATTATACCTTCCTCAAACCATTATGAACACATATAAAGAAATGATAATCAAATAAATATGAAATAATAATATGAATAACATCATCATATGATCATAAACAGAGATTCAATCACACATTGAACAATGATTTGGGAAGAAGAAGGACATCACATCTTTATTAATATTGAAAACAAGTACAGATATACCTTCTCTTCAAGTTGGCACCTCACGAAACCTTGATCTAGTTCTGCTGCTTCTCTTCTCCAAAGAACTCAGCCTCCAAGCTCTGCAACACAAGGGAAGACCTCCAGGGCAAAGGTGTAGGCAAAGAGAGTCCTGATTCCTCCAGCATAACAATGCATAAAATCCAAGTCCCTTCTCATGGACCTCCCTACCTCTATTTATATGGGGGAAATAAGGTAGTTTTGAAGGTTGGAGAAGTTACAACAGTTAATGAAATTAAGTTAAATAACTTAACTAATCTCCAATTAACTCATGTTTTAATGTTTAAATGCTAAGAGGCACATTCGTGGGTTTTCCTTAAGGAAAATCACGAATGTACAAAAAACGCATTTTTAGGGTATTTATGCACATTTTCAGACTTTGGTGTCTTCTAAAAAGTTTTAGATAACTGAAATACCTTTCCAACGGTACAGAAATGAGGTCAAACGGAGTTACAAAACTCAAGATATTGGTCCTCCAAGATAGGTGTTTTTTCAGTGACTTTCATGAAGTGCCGACATGCGACGAAATCATGGGAAAGTGGTCACAGGTAGAGATGTGTCATTTTGGGCTATAACATCTGCCATACCTCTAGACCCAATAAATAATGCATCATACCTAGGCATTTCATCTCGACCTTTGCAGTAAGCTCCCTCTTACATTCAGTGAAGATATTCTCCACTCCTTTTAGAAGTAGGTCATCCACATATAACAACAATATCACCGGTCCATCATCCACAAACTTGTAGTAAAGGTTGGGATCTAATTTACTCTTTGTAAATCCTAAGCTTATCAGGAAATTGCCAATTTTTCCATACCATGATCCGAGTGCCTGATTCAAGCCATATAAGGCCTTCTTTAATTTGCACACATGTGTCTCAAATTGTTATGGATTCTCCACATACACTTCCTCTTCCACTAAACCATTTAGAAAAGTTGTCTTTACATCCATCTGGTGTACCTTCCATTTCATTTTTGCAGCTATTGCAAGTATATCTCTAATCAAAGTGTATCTCACTACTGCAGAAAATGTCTCTTTATAATCTATACCTTCTTTCTAAGAGAAACCTCGTGCCATGAACTTTTCCTTGTATTTATAGACACTACCATCTGCTAAATGTTTGATCTTATAAATCCATTTGGAAGTCACCAATGAATTCCCTTCCAGTCTCATATTCACATCCCAAACATCATTCTTCATAATATACTGGCATTCCTTGATCATGGCATCCTTCCATACTTTCTTATTGGCTGCTTCTACATAACTAAAAGGTTCTGCATCAATGATGTCACATAACAATGATACATAACTGGAATATGGTTTTCTCTGGAAGATCCATCTAGAGCACCATACTTTTCTACATCCTGAATAATTTCTTGAACCCAATATGGTTTTCTCTTATGTGTAATCATCTCTCAAGGATATGCAGGTCTCTATGGTTCTACGATATCATGGTCCTCTAGAACATGCTCTTCTGGAACATCATCATTTGTGCTCGTCTTTGCAACTCTGGGAGCTACAATCTCTTCATCATGGATCTCATTTGAATGAGTTGGATTGGATATGATAAATGTTGCATTGTCATCAAAGATAACATCTCTGCTAATCTCAATCTTTCTATAACCAAGGATATAGACCATATATGCCTTCGATGTATTGCTATATCCAACAAATATCCCCTTCTTGATTGAAGGGTCCAACTTCGATCTTTTTTCTTTTGGAACATGGACATATACTAGACAACCAAATATCTTTAGGTGGTTGACCTATGTATTTTATCTTGTGAACATCTCTTCTGGTGTCTTGTTCCCAAGTGCACTATGAGAGATTCTAATTTGTACATATACAATAGTCCTGTATGCTTCTTCCCATAGGTGCATTAGTAAGTCTTGATCACGTATCATGGCCTTTATTGCTTCCATTATTGTTCAATTCTTTCTTTTTGCTACACCATTTTGTTGTGTATTGTATGGAGTAGTGAGCTCTCTCTTAATCCCAACTTCTCTACAAAAGGATTTGAAATATTTTGATGTGGATTCTCCATAATCTATTCTGCAACATATGCCAAAAATGTCCACAAGGGTTAACCAACAATAATTTAAACAATTAGCAACAAAAAATATCTGTGTTATTTATCAATAAGAAAACAATTTAAATAAATGACACTTGTTTCATAAAGCATTAAATACTTATCTTTTCTTGTTACTATTGGGAAACTAACTCTTCACATTCTTTCCTTGTGCACATCCTTTGCATATGCCATCATGCTCTACTTGTATCTCTGGAAAAATTGTTACCACCTTGCTCATGATTGACAATTCTTTGTAATTCAAATGAGAAAGTTTTATATGCCATAGTTCACTTGGATTCACAATATTGCGTATTAGTGTTGAATCTGGGTGTCCCTTCAATTTGTATAGTCCTCCTTCTTCAACACCAATCACGACTACATCATCAATGGTATTTACTTTTGTCCACATGAGAAATTCTCCATCAATGAAGGAAACCATGAATTCATTCTGATCTAAAGCTGAAATGGATAGGAGGTTCTTCTTCAAACCAGGTACATATAGCACGTCCTTCATCTTCATGGGATTTCCGGAATCCAACTTGTAGGAGGATTATCCTACCCATTTAAAAGGATACTGATAACCATATCCAAGCTTTACTTTGTGAGGTGAATCTTTCTGGATCAAACTTGAGAGGGAATACTTGTAACCGGTCACATGCTTAGAATCACCATTATCAACAAGCCATGTGTCACTTCCATGAGGGATAGTCCCTGTAAGAGTGGATATTAGCACATATTCTTCTTCACTTGAATCATCTTCTCTTTCTTGGTTCTAAACAAGTTCATCATCTTTTGCAACATGAACATGATTTATTTATCCCTTCCTTTTTTGATCTGATCTTTTACTTGAGGAAAATATCTTGCAATATGTCCCATCTTCTGATAGCTGTAGCATCTAATGTTTGAGTAATCCCTTTGAGTCGTTTGAGACGTTGAACTTCTTTTATGCTCTTTTCTTTATTTGTATGGGTTGCTAGTGCTTGATCTTCATGGGTACCCAACTTTTCTTCTCTTGCTACCATTATAGCTTCTTCTTGAGTGCATTCTCTCCACATCCTGCTAAAATTTGTTAGTTTCCTTCTGGAACATATTCCTTGAATAAATGATTCTCAAGATCTTGGTATACCATTTAATGTAGTCGTCACTATTTCATATTTTTAAACTGTATCTCCAATTGATTCAAGTTGTTCTTTGATTTGAGACACCCTTGTGAAGTAGGACTTTATCATTTTTGAGTTTTGAATCTTCATATTCTTGAGTTGAGTTCTTAATTTCATCTTCTGATTAATATTATTTCCTTCATACAACTTGGTCAATGCATCAAACATATTCTTTGGATTCTTGGAAGATGAGACATGAGGTATCAAATGATCCTTGATGGAATATGCAATGATTCTATTTTCCTTCACCATATTCTTCTTGTGTTTTTCCTTGGCTTCATCTCCCTATGGATCTACAACCTCTTATTCAACATATTTTTCTAAGTCATTTTCTTCTAGGATGAGGAGAATCCTATACATTCATGCTCTGAATTTATCATCCCCTTCAAGCTTCTCATCAACCTTGGTGTTGCTTGGCTTCTTGTCAAATTTGGTTCTGGAAACCCTAGCATGAGGAGGGTAAAATATGAAAGTTCTTCAATGGATAATCTGATCCACTGGAAATATGTGCCTCCCTGAGGAAATTTGAGAAAACCCTCTTTTCACCTAGATCTGTGAACGTAACAGGAAAAAATTGGAAGCCCTAGTTTTCTCGATTCAGTAGAAACTAGGCCAAAAATGAAAATTATCAGATATGAATTCTACCTCCATGGGAAGATGCACCCTCCTAAGGAGAGATCAATGATCCTAAGGTAAATCTTGATTTGTGGATGGAAAGGCTATAAGCATGGACCTCTAATATTTGGTAGTTGCAGGTGTTACAACTGTTGTAATGAATTCTTTTAACATGGCTCTGATACCATGTTAGAATTTTGACCTGTGAGCAAATAAGATAGACTTTCATTCATTTAACATGTAACATCATAATAATTTCATGCATAAGGATCACTAAAATAAATAAATTTAACAATAAACACAATGACACAAATATTTATCTTGGGAAAACCCTCTCACAGGAAAAACCCAATGGAACTTCTTAGTATAGATTCGTCAACCAAGTAGAATGTCACTGTGTTAAGAAGTAGCTTCTAATCAAACCCAAGAACAAGAGATACATGTCTTCCAATCCTTCTAAAACCCAATATACTATTATTCTTAGCTGGAGAGAACCTATTCCTAATGTAGGAGTGAACTTGCTTGATCTGAGTGTGTGTCAAATGAGAGTGCACCCTCCTTATTTATACTTGTATTTTTGGGTGACTTTTCCTTATGGGGCTGAATTGTCTTTTACAAGTACAATACATAAAATAATAATATATTTTGGAGCTAACATTACAATACAATATAAGAATGTTCTTTTTATGGTTTTACATGACAAATATAATAAAATAAATAAAATAAGAATATATTCCGAAGTTGCATCTTAATTCAACATAACCTTCTTCAAGTTGTATGTGCCAAGTTAGCTACCAAGATTTCTAGTGTTAAGGAGTAGGTAGATTCCCTGATGGGGAAACAAAAGAAGCATACCTTTGCATTTCAGAGCAGTCCTATTAAGGAGAACATAAATGGTGAGTGGGATAAATTATTTGTCAATGCATTTTGGCAGGAGCCTAATAGATTGGTAGGATCTGAGTTGACTCTTGGTACTTGGTTTCCACTAGAGGTTTAATATTGAGGGCTTGGTTCAATGAGATTCTGCTGACTATCAGCATGGAACAACAACAACTCGTAGGAGTTGGGTTTGGTGTACTCCCGATTTGGTGGTGGGTTCTAAGCATTCATATGAGTGATGGATTGCTTCATACTATAGGAATGATCGACAAGGATTTGATGATGATCAACTTGTTATATTAGGATGACTATGGAGGAGAGGGTGAGAATTATTCTTTACATAAGTACATGCTTTCTTTCTTGGTATTCAGGATTAAAAATGATAGTGAATTTTCTATAGAGGAGATGTCTAGTCTCCACTTTCAAGATTCTATTCATGGGATGCTTAGGTTTGGAGGCATGACGAAGCAACCTTTTGAGGAGTTTTTGCAACTTATGATTGCTTATCTCATAAAGGCAATACAAATGGATTCTTGTGTTAGAAATAGGCAGAACAACCCTATGGGTAGAGGTTTCTTCACATCCTACAGGCCAGTGGGGGACCCAAGTGAATTTACCTTTTACAGGAAGATTTGAGGTAGGTTAGCATTAAGCAAATTTGTGTATATTACATATGATCAGTAGGGAGAGTCAGAAAGCACTCATTCAATATCATTGATGCAACCTTCCACTATTTATGATTAGTCATGGTGGAGCATATTGTTAGATTTCATCACATGTTTACTAAGGATGAAAGGTGCCGAGTATATATGTGCAGATATTCACCAGTTATCAGAGTTATTGCATGTGCATGTCTTCTATTTGAGCTTACCCTTCTCCAATGCATCTAATTGGTATGTTCATGATTTGATTTTGAGTTATTTACTGTATAGATCTGAATTCTATTGATTCTCGGGGGCATGCAATATCATACAACATCATGCAAACTTACTATTGGACAAATAGTACATCAAACATTTGAAAATTTTACCAAAGATCACCCAAAATCTTCAGAACATTAGAATACCTCAATTTGGTATATTACATATTTCACACTAGTTCCATAGCCAATGAAGATACAATTTACTACCTTGTTATCCAACTTTGACTACTTGTCCTTAGGCACATGCCAATATATGCCTCCCAATAAAAAACATAGAGATGCGAAAGTGAGGGCTTCTTGGTTCTCTAGATATCCATAGGGGTCTTATTAACAAGAGTTGATGTGTAAACCTTCTAATCAAATAACATGTAGTAGCATATTCTTCTTCCCATAAATTATTTTCTAAGATGGCTTTAATAATCACACTCCTAGTACTTTCCATGAACGTCCCATTTATTTGTTTTGCAACTATGATTTTTTTGATGGGTATATGGAGTTGTTTTATGTCTTTTAATTCCTTTCTCCTTATGAAAATGATCAAACTTGTTGAATGAATAAATCTCAATTCAATTTATTTCATTGCAAAAAGCATTAATTTATACTTTGAATCTAATGGTCGAGTTTCATATTACAACCATTCGTTTCACCTTCCTATGTGGCTCTTCAATTTATTTTCTATTTACAATATTTACATTATTTATGGAACCATAATCTGAGGATTATTTTTCCAACATTCCCCCTCTTAATCTGAAGGGGTCTTTGTGAGTCCGAGCATGGTTCTAAATCTTTCAAACTTTTCTCGTCCAAGTGATTTGGTGAAGATGTCGACAATTGGCTCATTTGTGGAACAATGTCATAAATGAATTGTCTTGGCCTCTACATGAGATCGAATCAAAGGGTAATTTTTTTTGATGTCCTTGTTTTGATCATGGAATCTTGGGTTCTTTGCTAACTTGATTGCAAAAGTGTTGTCGATCAATAAGGGAGTGGAATTTTCTTTCTTCTCCTACAAATCTTCAAGTATCTTCATGAGCCACACAATATCCTTTGGTTCTTCTGCAACTACCACACATTCTACTTTTGTTGTTGAATTTGTTGGAACTAACTATTTGTGTGATATCCAAGAAATAGATGTTGATCCAAGACTCATTATGTATCCAGAAGTGGACACTCCTGTCTCTTTGTCACCATCAAATTTGAATCCGTGTACCCAATGATTTTTAAGTCTTCTACCTTAGTGTAATTGAATCCAAAGTATTGAGTCCCTTTCAAGTATCTTAGAAATATTTTTACTGTATACCAATTTCCTTCACAAGGTTTGTGCATGTATTTGGAAATAATGCCAACAACATAAGAAATATATGGTCTAGTAGAGGTAAGGTAGATAAGGATTCCTACAAATTGTCGGTACTTTGTTGCATCCTCAAATTATTTCCCTTCACTTGATGCGAGCTTCAACTTTTGTTCCGTTGGAGTTGAAAGAGGCTTGCATTCTATCATGCAAACTTTGTTCAATAACTCTCCAACATACATTTTTTTGAGAAATGAATATGTACTTAGGATGTTGATTGACTTCAATTCCTAAGTAGCAATGAAGATGTCCCAAACTGGTCATTTCAAAACATTTCTTCAAGTCTTTTGAATGGATTCTATATACCCTTCATTGTTCCCTGTCATCAAAATATCATCTACATATACCACAAGAAATACAATAGATCTTCCAACTTTCTTCACAAATAATGTTGCATCATCAAGATTATAATTCTTGAATTTTAGCTTTAGAATATGCTCGGTTAGCTTTTCATACCATGCTCGCGTTGCTTGTTTTAGGCCATATAAGGATTTCACAAGCTTGCATACCTTGTGTTCTTGTCCCTTCACAACAAAACCTTTTGGTTGATACATGAAGACATTTTATTTAAGTATCCATTCAATAAAGTTGTTTTTACATCCATTTGATGGAATTTCCACCCATTCTGTGCTGCCATGGAGAGAAAAGTGTGGATGGTACCCCATTTTGTTGTGGGGGAGAGTGTTTCTTCATAGACAATTCATTCTTTTTGTGCATAACCTTTCTCCACAAGCCTTTCTTTGTGTTTTCCAAATGATCCATCTGATTTGTATTTGTTCTTGTATACCCACTTACAACTAATTGGTTTGGTTCCATTTGTAGGGTCAACCGGCTTCCAGGTTCCAATATTTATGAGTGCATCATATTCATTTTGCATAACCTCTTTCCATTAATCACATTCACTAGATTCTATAAAGGAATTTGGTTCAAAGTTAGAAGATAAATTTAATTCAAAATCAAATGAGACATCCATGTCATCACCTGAGTGATCTACTTTCCCTCCATCATCTTGTCTTGTTGAATTTCTCGTTCCTGTACATCCAACTTCATATGGATGGAAAATTTCAAGTGTTTTTAAGGCCCATTTTGGAATCTTCTTTGATGGTCCAGGATGATCAGCTGGAGGTCCCGGTTATTATGACCTTGTTGTTAGAGGACATCCTTAACTCTACAATTCCATCAAACATGTGGATGGAATGGCCTTACTATCGAACCCACACAAAGGACAACAAGCTTCTGTTAGACATAATGGAACTGTGAGAGAGGGGGTGGTGAATCACTGGGCCAACACTTTAGAAAATTTCAACTTCTTAAATACTTAACATGTATATAATTCACCAATTTCACTTCAATGCTTTCATCAATCACTAAGCTATGATTATCATTCATCAAATTTAAACATGTCATTCATACTATCAAGTCACATCATTAGAGACACATCATAGTATAAACTTTGTAATATTTTTATATTTGATTCAACCAACTACAACCATGGGGTCTTTCAGCTTCAACTGAATTAGAAGCACCAACTTCTATTCCAAGACTCAACTTGGTCTTTTTATCAGATCTAACTAATAAAAAATAGTACAAGGCCCAACTTGTATTTACACACACACATTCTTATCACATTACATATCATTAATTACATGTCATCACTGTCACCAACTAAACACATCATCATCATTTTGTTAGTCATATCATAAACACCTCATTTTATTCATTAGAAAATCCACAAAGTGTCATCTATCATGTCACTTCTACTGCCGTGGATTATCATAAAAAACTGTCTCATATAAGCATGTTCATAGTCATTTTCATTTTGTTGTTCATGTCCTCATCAACTTGTTGCCCCAAAATATCAAGTTGTCTTTGTCCTCATTTTAGCTACCCAAAATTAGAGATATAAAAGTTATTTCACTGATGTACCAGCTGACCTACTATTTCCATCGAACCTGTCCTCATCTCCACAAAACCTCTGAAAATAGAACTCTCCTATACCTCCCGAAATCCACACCACAATTCTTAATTTCCCCAGGGTTATATATTTTCAACACTATACAACTGCTCATGCCTCAGTCTCCTCTCCTCGACGAAAATAAGAGCTCAAATGACACACAAAATCCACACAACAAATGAACATGTCTTCACTTGTATTTATACTCCTTTTCCATTCTATTTGGGGCCGACCTGTCAAGTTTATTTGGAGCCGACTAGTTTGGGGAATATTTAAATTTAAATTTAAGACAATTAATCAAGTTCTAGGACAACTTGTTTCAGACTTTATAAGCATAATTTTCATGTGCTTCTTTAATGCATTGAGTGCTTGTGCAAGGGATTTACATAAGTTCTTTTAAGGACTACATGCTATGGCTTCATTATGGGCTTTGTCATGATGTGCTTCATCATGAGAATTTCCTCAATATTAAAAACATGTCATCACGGTATAGGAGCCTTCAAATGAGCACCTCGTCAAGTATATGGTCTCATGGATCATCATCAATCAAGCATATGTCCATCCACAAGAGTGTGGTATTCATGACTTCATCAAACCAACAAATGACCACAAAATGGGTCATTTGTACATTCATGCCATTCATGGCTTCCAATGCCCAAGCTACCATTTGTCACTCTTTTCCATGTCATCAATTCTTCCATGCTTTCCTAGTCACCAACATCTTCACATATGCCTTGTCATTAAGCCATGTCACCAAGCCATGATTCTTGTCCATCTTACCAACACTTGTCATACTTATCTATTGTCATATTTTGCCTTGTCATCAACCTTCATTGTGCTTGCTTCCTTGTCACCATGTGTATTCTACTTGTCATTATCCTTTTTCATCCTTATCTACATGTCATTATCCTTTGTCATCATTTTCCTTGTGTATTATACTTGTCATTATCCTTTTTCATCCTTTTCCTTAACCTCAACTCATTGTCCTTTTTCATTAATGTATTGTCATCAATGACAATCATATTCATCAATATCCCCCTTTGTCATTGATGGAAAATTCAATTTATCTCCCCCTTTGACATTCATGACAAAGGGATAACATCTAGCCATCAAAAGCTTCACAATGCCCAAAAAAAATGTATTCTTGAATATCATGTCAACTTTTCATTTGTTGATCTCCCTTTTTGTCTGAACTTTCCATTTTCAAACTTCTCATAAATATACATACTTCCCTCTCTATACTTCTGCTATACTGTCCAAAAATGAGAGAATACTCATGACTATAGTATAACCAAGAATGTCTTCTTTAAGATAAAATACTTGAACATATTGAATACTATTCTTGTTATATGAATATATTCATCTCCTTGGTATTGATATTTCTTATCCCCCTATCAAGTATGTTGCTGTAGATGTTTGAACTATATCCCCCTTTCATGTATAATTCTTCATTTTCTGTGGATGCTTCAGGAAATCGTTTCATCTGTGGGTATTATTGCTGTTGATACAAATTGATGGTTTACCAATTAATGTTTTACAAACATAAAATTTGTTTTAGTCATCTCATTAAGTGCGTGCTCTACTTGCATTGATAATCTCTTGCCGCTCCAATATGTTGTAGCTACCAATACTAGTTGATCTTCAAGTAAACATGCATGCTCCTTGATATCTTACTCATTGTCAAGTCAGATTGTTCTCTGCTATTGCTTTCTTGCTATCCTTAAAATCAGAAACCAATTGATGATGAAGGTATCTCTAGTTATTTAGTATAACTCATACAATCAGATGTCAGTAATAAGTATTTCTTGAACTCATACTTGTCAATCATATCTAGTAAATTCACAAAAGGTAAGCATGTATAATCAATAGGTTGATTCAATTCCTTTGCTATCCATACTCCCCCTATCAACCATGTTATCAAGGTTTTTTTTAAAATCAAGATGAATAGTATTTCCTTCAAAAAATACTTTAGTAATCTCAAGTTTTTTCAAGCTTCCCTAACACTCAACGCTCTTCATTTGTGTACCTCTGTCTCATTTGCATTTGTTCTATAGCTTCAAGATTCATCCTTCTTCTTTTAATTTTTCATTGTTTCTGCTGCAGAGACTCACTTCTACTCACTTAGCTAGCCTTAGTATGTGTACCTCAGATTTGTTAAAGCTTCATCTCTGTCTTGATCAAACAAAATTTATTCTTCACAAGGATATTTTTCAGATTCAATACCAAATGCTCAGTCCTCAAATTTCCTTTTACACGATCCTTATTTATTTGAATTAGCTCTTCTGACCTTGGTTTCATAATTATTTCTTTTGTCATTTCATATCAGGGCTTTCAAACAGTCATTGTCCTATAGCTTCTTCATTACACTCTCCACATTATGTCTTCAAATAACCTTGATAGTTTGGTCTTTGAATTCCATGGCCAGAAAAAAAATATCTTGCTCCCTTGATCTTTGGACTTGTATCTATGCTTGGAGCACTACAATATATATTCAAGTCCATCCTCCAATAATGAAATCAAGGTGTACTTTAGGACTTCAAGTTTGGTTTTCCATAGGGAAATCCACCTTCATTTGTGCACTGATCATCAACTTCATTTAGATTTAGAAAAAATTTCTTTTTTACCCATACCTTAGAATGTCCTTGGCTATGATCATTTGTCGTTTGGCATTCAAATATGTCTATGTCATTCTTCTTCTAGGATTCACCTACTTTCCTTGATGATGAAAAACTTCTCGTGAATTGTCTTCTTGGATTCGCACATACTTGGGTTTTATGGCCAACACCTCCACACGTGAAGCATCTCAGGGTGTGGCAGTTAGTAGCGATGTGACCAGCACAGTTACAATTCCAACATCTCACAATGTGATTGGGACGTTCTTCGATAGAGTCTGCAATCCATAGACTTATAACAAAATTTAGTACAAGAAAAAAACTAACCATTGAAGCCATATTCATACCTGGAACTTTGGTTCCACCTTGGAGTTGTCTCTTCTATGAGTTTGCTTTGAAGTGCAGTGCTAACTTCTTCAAGAATTTTTGATCTTCCAAATTCTTTGTTGTCATGTGCAGGTGCATGGGGAGCAACTTTTTCTTTACCTTTGGAGGATGATGGACCTGCTTCTGGAGTTTTGGGAGACCAAGTGCCACCTTCAGATTTGTCTTCTTCCTTCTTGTACCCAAGACTAGATTTGTCAAAGGGAGATATTTGACAATCCAATATTTTATCCAATATAACCGAGCTGCTATTGAACTTCACATGATTGTTTGATTTTTCAAGTTTCTTTCTAAGACTTACAAATTCCATCTCAAGCTTTTGATTTGTTTTCTCTTTTTCTTCTAGCTGTAGCTTCATGATTTGTTCTACTCTTTTGGTTTCCTCCAACTGAGTCTTCAAATCAATATTTTCCTTTCTTGTCTCTTCAAGTTCTTTACCCGACTCTCCTTTTTCTTTTGATAATTCAATATTCAGTCTTCTAACTTCATCATTTTGATCTTCCAGCTCATCTTGTAAATCTTTGTTCTTGAGTTTCAATCTTGTGAGCAATGTCTATGTTTCCTTTTTGTACTTTTCAAATGAACCCAAAATATTCTTCTTAAGTCTTGGATTGAATTTGATATCAACATCCAATAGGGTGCGTGCAAATGCATTATTGACCTTTAACAAATCTTCTTTTTCATCTTCTGTAAATGGAAATTCAATATCATCAAAATTATCACCAACATAAGAGTTCTTACTTACATTTGAAGCTTGTTCCTCCTTTTCTCCTTGCTTCTCACCCTTAACTTCTATTTCCTTCTCTTTGTCTTTTCTCCTCCTTTGGTATTCTTCTTCCATCTTTAACCAGAGATCCTTGGCAGAAGTGTGTTCTCCTACACTCCCTTTGAGAGAGCTTGAGAGTCCATCCATAAGAAATTTCAAAGCAATGTCATTGTCCTTCTTGGCATCCTTTTGTGCAACTGACTTTATCTTCTTGTTGGACTGAGTAGGTGGATTAACCACAATCTCCCATACACCAAATTTCTTCAAGTAAGATTTCATATTACTTCTCCATCCAAAGTAATTGGTCACATCACTTACTGGAACTTCATCATTGTTAGGGGACTCTATATTTGAATCCATTGACTATCCACCGATCTCCTTCAATCTAGTTAGGCTTGTGTTGAAGGTATTCTCTGATACCAATTGTTAGACACAATGACACACTGAGAGGGGGAGGGGGTGAATCAGTGGGCCAACACTTTAGACAATTTCAACTTCTTAAATACTTAACATGTATATCATTCAACAATTTCACTTCAATGCTTTCATCAATCATTAAGCTATCATTATCATTCATCAAATTTGAACATGTCATTCATACTATCAAGTCACATCATCAGAGACACATCACACTATAAACTTTGTAATATTTTTATATTTGATTCAAATGGATACAATCGTGGGGTCTATCAGCTTCAACTGAATCAGAAGCACCAACTTCTATTCCAAGACTTAGCTTGGTATTTTTCATGGGGACTTTACTTAGTGAACCTCTCACATAGCATGTGCGATTGTGGGATATTAAAGAATACCGTTAATTTTGAGAGATATTGACCCAAACTCTTTTTTTTGAAACCCCCTCCCAATACTTAAAAATTCCTCCCCACCCCTTTTTATACCTCAATCCTTATAAACCACCCTACTCACCCCCACCTTAAACCCCTCATCCCCCCAATACCTGCAATATATTGGTTCGATTTTTGATAATTTTAAAACCCACAATATGAACTAACATGATAGGATATTGGCCAACAAGTGAAGCTCCCATGGTATTTTTCTCAGAACCAACTAAGAAAAACAATACAAGGCCCAGCCTGTATCTACCCACACATTCTTATCACATTACATCTCATCAATTACATGTCATCACTGTCAGCAACCAAACATATCATCGGCACCTCATTTTATTCATTATCAAATCCACAAACTTTCATTTATCATGTCACTTCTATTGTTGTGGATTATCATAAAAAACTGTCTCATATAAGCATGTCCATAGTCATGTTCATTCTGTTGTTCATGTCCTCATCAACCTGCTGCCCTAGAATATCAAGTTGTCTTTGTAATCATTTTAGCTACCCAAAATAAGAGATATAAAAGTTATTTCACTGCTGTACCAACTGATCTATTGCTAGCATCAAACCTGTCCTCATCTCCACAAAACCTCTGAAAATAGAACTGTCCTATACCTCCCAAAATACACACCACAATTCTGAATTTCCTTAGGGTTATATATTTTCAACACTATACACCTGTGGCTGCCCTAGTCTCCTCACCGAAAATCAATGCTCAAATGACACACGAAATCTACACAACAAATGAACAAGTATTCACTTTTATTTATACTCATTTTCCATTCTATTTGGAGCCGACTAGTTTGAGGCACATTTAAATTTAAATTTAAGACAATTAAACAAGTTCTTGGCCAACTTGTTTTAGAATTTATAAGCATAATCTTCATGTTTTTCTTCAATGCATTGAGTGATTGTCCGAGGTATTTACATAAGTTCTTTTAAGGACTACATGTTATGGATTCATTATGGGCTTCATCATGACATGCTTCATCAAGAGGATTTCCTCAATATTAAAAACATGTCATCATGGTATATGATCCTTCAAATGAGAACATCGTCAAGTCTATGGTCTCATGGATCATCATCAATCAAGCATATGTCCATCCACAAGAGTGTGGTCTTCATGACTTCATTAAACCAACAAATGACCATAGAATGGGTCATTTGTCCATTCATGCCATTCTAGGCTTCCAATGCCCAAGCTACCATTTGTCACTCTTTGCCATGCCATCAATTCTTCCATGCTTGCCTAGTCACCAACATATTCACATATTCCTTGTCATTAAGCCATGTCACCAAGCCATGCTTCTTGTCCATCTTACCAACACTTGTCATGCTTGTCTATTGTCATATTTTTCTTTGTCATCAACCTTCGTTGTGCTTGCTTGCTTGTCACCATGTGTATTCTACTTGTTATTATCCTTTGTCATCCTTGTCTACATGTCATTATCCTTTGTCATCCTTGTCCTTGTGTATTCTACATGTCATTATCCTTTGTCATCCTTGTCCTTGACCTCAACTCATTGTCCTTTGTCATTAATGTATTGTCATCAATGACAATCATATTCATTAGCTTCTCTGCAACTATGAAAGATAGAGAACATTCTTTAACAAAAAATAAGGGAAACCATGGAGCTTGAACTTGAATGAACCAATCTCCCTTGGTTTGAGGCTATATTTTTCTGCAAAGTATACGATGCTATTTTCAATTTCATTCATTTCTTCAAAACAATCTCTTCTAAAAGTCATATGAGCAGTTGCACCAGTATCAAGTAGCCAACAATATTTGAAAGATGAAAGAGAGGCTGTTTCATTAATACCAATATTAAAGTGTGCGACTATAGAGTGAGATGAATCATAGGCTTTACTATCCTCTTGATTCATGTCTTCTTTATTGTCACATCCCCACCCCTCTACCAGGGAGGGAGCGCGACGATAATGCTATCTAATCCGGGAAATTTAAATCCCATGAACATACACATGATAAATGCATTGAAATAAAAGATACATATGTAGATGTATAAATCATTAACATACATCGGAAGAAAAACACATTCCATTCAAGCATTCATCATGTTCATACTTATTTATAAAACAAATACAATTGCAAGGATTTAAACACAAGAGACACTTATCTTGGAAGAAGCTTATCTCGCAACCAACTATGTCACTGCAACGTTCCACCCAACCATAGGCCAATGCGCTCATCAATATCTCAGCAACACTGCCACCCTCGAGTTGGGCATGATTCCCACAAGGAATAAGGGAACACTAGCACACTCCCACATAGCCAAGGATATATCAAAATTCATCCAAGCCAACATAGTTGGGTTTATCAGGCTACAAAGGACATGGAAAGGCTGTCTGCTAAGCTAGTGAGCTCAACCACATAGCTATGGACACTTGCACCAGATCTAGCCTAGCTTCTAAGACATATACACACCCAACACTAGAAAGCATACCCTTCTTTGCTACATAGTCCCTCAGGTTATTCCTTCCCTTCTAGTGCTATTCAAGGTGTGCAAAGAAGAAATCCAACCCCTTATATCTATCTGTTAGGTTCCTTCTCACACTAGGTTTATCAAGCTAGTTAGACCACATTTTCCCTCCCAAACCAGTTCAGACCAAACATCAGTAACATACACAATGATTGCAATTTCTGGGCATGATGAAAAATGACTTGGGAGCCAAAACTGAATTTGTAGATGGGGGAAAACGACCCTAGGATAGAAATTTGATTTCTAGAAATGTTCTATGGCTCCACGTGGGAAAAAATGACTCCCCCAGTCCCTAAATTCATGGATTTTCCCCCCATTGGCTGTACAACACTAAGAACATGAAATTCCCAACTGTGGGAATGTAAAAAGAACACAAAAAATCCCAACACAGATCCCAACCACTGAATGTTAACAAAACCACTTCCCAACCATGGGAAAAATGAATATCACTGCAAAAACGTCCATGGGGAATGCCCAGGAGCTCCAAAAACGTGGGGAAGAAAAAAGCATGGATGCATGAGGGAATGGGCAACAAAAATGGGCATTTACTTGGCTCATAAGTCAAAACACGTTTTTCCAAAAATTGGTGCTCTACCCAATTCAAATTTTGACCTCTATACCTTTCCCATCCCATGCAATAACTAACTCAACCAATTTCTGGTAGAATTAAATGATTGGGCACAAGAGACAAAATGGGTAGTTGACAGTTTGATGGGTTCTCCCTTTGACATTTGGATTTTCTACATTAGCCCAAAGGTTTGAATACCCCCCCCCCTTATCCTTAGGAAATCATACCCCCATCTCTTTTAATGTTGCATTGACATAGATGGTTGTGGGTATTTTAATTAAATTGTATATTTGCATGATGTCCAAATTATATCATGCCAGCTAACACAAAATACCATCAGCATTGATTTTAATTGTCGAAACATAAAACAATAAATTGATGGTGGGGTTTTTTCCTTTAACTCCACACCATGATTAATTACAATATATACATCATATACATTTTAATGCAAACATGGTCAAAACCGAGGTGTTACAATCCCCTCCCCCTTCAACAACACTGTTGTCAGTGCTTTACAAAATTGAACAAAATGCTACACTAGCACTATCCTCAGTGCTCCACAGAATTGAACAAAAATGGATGTACCAATCGCATGGAATCCTCTAACTCCCATGTAGCCTCTTCAGGACCGTAGTGCTCCCATTGCACCTTTACTTGCCCTATGGTTTGGCTTCAGAGAATTGTGACCTTCCTGTCGAGGATGCGCATTGGCTCAATTTGGAACTCTCCCTCGGGTTCCACCTGAATCACATCCCAATTTATCACATGGTTAGGATCATGTACATATTTCTTAAGCAAAGAAACATGAAAAACATTATGAGCTCTAGTACTAGCAGGCAGTGTGATTCTATATGCAACTGGTCCTATTCTTTCAAGCACTTCAAATGACCCACAATATCTAGATGACAACTTGGCACAACTTCCAAGATTTAAGGAACTCTTCTTTTCCCTCACTCTGAGGTAAACATGATCCCCAATCCTGAATTCTCTATTCACCCTATGCTTATTTGCATAGCTTTTCTGTCTGTCCTGGGCTACTTTCATATTCTGCCTAATCTTTACAACCTCCTGCTCCATCTCCTTGAGCAATTCTAGCCCAAGCACAATCCTGTTCACTAGATTATCCCAAGTCACTGGTGTCCTTCACCTTCATTCATACAAAGCTTCATATGGACTCATCCCCAAGGATGCTTGTTGTCCATCGTTATATGAAAATTCTACCAAGTGTAAATAATCTTCTCACTTGGTTGGTTTGTCCATGACATACATACGAAGCATCTCTTCAAGCACCTAAGTCACTCTCTCTGTCTGCCCATTACTCTGAGGATGGTAGGAAGTGCTAAAGTTCATCTTTGTACCCAAATCTACAAACAACCCCTTCCAAAAATTGGAAGTGAATTTGACATCTTGGTCAGAGACTATTGCCTTAGGCAATCCATGCAATTTGAAAATATCCTTCATGAATATTTTTTCAATGTCATCAGTCTTATGTGTGGACTTAAACAGTATGGAATGTGTTTCCTTCGTTAACTTGTCCACCACAACCATGATGGAATCATGTTGTCTCCAAGTCATTGGAAATCCTGTAATAAAATCTATGGAAATAACTTCCCATTTCCATTCTGGAACTGGCAAAGGATGCAACAAACCTGCTAGGTGTTGATGCTCAACCTTCACTAGTTGACATTTCATGCACCTTGAAATATATTCAGCCATGTCCTTTTTCATTCCTGTCCAAAAGTACTACTTTCTAGCTGTAGCAGTTGTCTTTTGATATCCTGGGTGGCTATAATATGGAGCTTGATGGATTTCATCCATAACAACCCTCCTTAAATCTGCTACATGTGGAGTATAAATTCTGTTCTTATAGGTAAGAAGTCCATCTTTTTCCAATTTATATTCCTCGTACTTATTTTCAAGGCCTTGCTGCTATAACTTATCCTTGACCCACGCATACAATTCATCTTCAGTAGTATGACTAACAATATGCTGTCTCAAATCCGATTGGAAAATACTAAGAGATGCCACATGTATTTCCTGCACCTTCCTGTTGAGTGCATCAACTACCTTATTTTCTTTTCTCTTGATGTGATTGATTTCAAAATCAAAATCACATAAAAACTCTAGCCATCTAGCTTTCCTATAATTTAACATGGGATGATCAAACAAATACTTCAGACCATAATGGTCTGTCCTTAGCTCAAATCTTCTGCCCATGTTATAGCCGATTTTACCACTCCAGGTGAATCACACTTTGTATGGCCTTCCCCTGTCCCTCTATAGACTCCTTAGACCCCTTGGACCATTTTTTGTCCTTTGATGTTTCCTTGACCATCCCTAAAAACATGTGAAAAATGATACACGTGACTTTTAAACCCTTAATCATGTATATACGTAGGTTTGACCACTAAAACCGCGTACATCGAGATGTGTACAAAATCCAAATCCTTTTGGAGTTTTCCTTGACATGGATCCAACTCACTTGACTCCTGGCATTCCCTATGCCTTGAGATCGCTCGGATTCGACCTTTCATTACCCCTTTGAAAAGCTATATAAGGAACTCTATGGTACATTGAAGACATATGAGAGAATTGAGAGCAAAGAAACTATAGTCCATTGTTGCTGGAACTTATGCTTGAGTCTGCATCCCTTTTTCCCTTGGAGCACTTTTGTGTTCTTCCCAAGCTTGCCTAATTTTGTTTGTGACCTTACTATCGAGAGATGGAGGATTGAGGTGGTGGAGGCCCAAGTGGGGGATTCATCCTCTCCTAGGCGAGACATACCTGCTGCATTCGGGAGCTCACATATCCTCCCCTTGGTTTGCTTGTATTTTGGCTATATATTTTCTTAGGAGTGTGCTCATTGTGCGCTAGTTGGCCTTTGGGATCATGGTTACTTGAGTATATTTATGCTCTCTTGAGTTTGGGTCCTTTTATTTTTGGCATGCCTGGTATTCTATCACCCATCCTTGGTCCTAGTATGGACCCTAGTGTCAGATTTGGGGGCATCACAGCCCCTTACCCTGCTCATAGATTTGGGAGTGGTCACATTCTTCCCTCTACTCCATTTGTGGAGGACGTTGACTCCCTTCTCTCGGTCTTTACACCAGTGGTCACCCTCTTGGGGGTGGTAGTGGATGCGTGAACATTGGGTCTACACATTACTTTCCTTTTTATGTCCCATTGTTCACCACATTGTTTCCTTTGGGTGCATTTGTCATTATCATTCCTCCCTATTCCCTATAGTTTTGATTCTTTATTGACTATTTTGGGTTGTTTTGGACTAATATGGTTGTCATGTAGGGTCCAGTTTTTGTACACTCTCT